>JAPDSC010018902.1:252058-282158 GCA_026290005.1 Latrodectus geometricus
ATTAAATGGCATCTTAAATTATAAGAATTCCTAGAAATCCAAGAAAATTCAAAGAATTTTAGTAACATTTTCTAGGGAATTTTTAATGAAAAATAGAAGCATTTAGTATAATTAATTTGGGCAAAGACAATAAAAAAATAGGATTTTATTTATTCCTTTACAAGTTAAGTTAAGTTTACTTAAAACGCTATAAGTTTATAAGATTAAGTTTACTTAAAACGGAAGTTTATAATTTTCTAATTATATCATAAATTTTTTTTTTTACACATTTAACAAAATATTTAAATAATACAAGCAGACGTTAAAAAATTTCTTATTAAATTTCTTATAACTTTAATATTTTCTTTCTATTAAATTACAAATAATAATCATTGAAGATGTTTTACCTGTTGCGAAATTAGGTGTGATCCTATAATACACGAAAGTGAGGTCATGAATTACATTACAGTGTGACGTAATGAATCCACCGCAAAATTACACCTATGTTAAGAAAGTGGTATGTTGTAGGTATGGTAGGCGCCAAGAATTCCCTTTACAGGAAATACCGATTTGGTTTGATTAGGAATTTCAAAATATATTTAGTTTCCATAGAAGGCAAGGCAAATCATACATTTGTCTACAAGATATTAATTGTTCACTGGAATATTTTTTCAATGCTCAATTTTTCTCACTGCAATAAATGTATAAGAAATGGGGGGAAAAAACATGATTTTACGTGAATTATTAAAAAATATTCCGTTTTATTATCATTAATTTTTTTTTTATATTTTTGACTTCAATGTTTTAATAGGTGAAAGAACCACAAATTTACAGTTTAATTTTATAAAAATAGAACGAATAATAAATTTAGTACTGTCCATATAGCCTTTTTTAATTTCTAATGAAATTTTCTCTATTTAAATTTTTTGGAAATCACAAAACTGTATGGACAGTTTCATTTAGATTAAGTATTAATTTTTATGCTTATGATTTATATTTTTAAGAGTGATTACTCTAGAATACAATATAAATTATTTTATCGATTACTAGAGTTTTGTTAATTTATCTCTACTTGGCAATATTTTGTTAATGAGAATTCATTAGACCAGAAGTTATAGTTTAAGATGGACTCCGAGACACTAAGCATGGTGGCAGAAATAAATGCGAGTCGAAGGACTATCGAATTGAAAACCAGAGGGCTAACTATCCACCTGCAAGTTAAGTTCTTATTTGACCTAAGCATTTATGAAAATTCTATCACGTACTAGCAATTATAATACTGCATTATGTGAGTTAAGAAATAATTAATAAAAAGAGACTAAAATATAAAATACCTTTTTATGAAACACAAGGCACAGATGATGAATTAACTAGACTAAAGTAATCAATAATTATCTAAACATTATCAAAAACTAGTGCATAGCATTGATGAAGTTTTTATTTATTTTTATTTATTTATTTCAAACTAAAATAAAAAAATTCCGAATGATGTGTTTTAAAAATAAACAATTCTTTTTGTGATTATTTTCTAATCGATATTATTTCTTAATCTTCTTTTAACTAATAAGTAAAAATAATTAATTTTCAAAAAATTTAAATACAATTAGCTACAATAAAAATAAAATTTATCATTAAAAACAAAGAAATCGCTATTCTTGATAATATGCATATATATCATTATCAAGAAAATAAATATCTCAGAGAAATAAACGCGAACGCACATTAAACGGAAAAGGTCGTGTGCAGAGCTGAAGGTGGACAACCTTGCTTTGCATTAACTTGCATAATGATAGAGAAAGGAACCAGTCTTCAAAATCCTTTTATTTATTTTTTTTCACTTTTTAATCAGAACGTTCCTTTGCACTCAGCAAACAGAATCGTATCAAATTTATATCGATAGTATCGCTATATCGATGAAATTCGAATCGATTTAACCGTATGCTTTGTTTGTTTTTTTCGCAGATCACATCCGCCGCGTCTCCCAAACAAATTTGTGGTGTGGTTTTAGTTCTTATGGTTATGTGAATTATTTGATATTTTATATGTTTTTGTTAACTATAGTCCTCAGTTAATGTCTTTTAGTGTCTGATGTGCTCATTATTTGTGCTCTTAAATGCATTTACATATCGCGATTCACTGGATTACGCCTATTTTAATATTTAGTATGAACAACAGGTGAGGGAATCTTGACTTGCTTTTCCTTACTCTTGCTTGAATAGCTCAGAACAGGTAAATATGGCGTCCTTGTCAATTTAAAATTATTGTTTTTGTGTCATATCTTTCTTTCATATGTTATATTATTAAAATTTGGAGATGTAATTTTGTAAATTAAACTTTTACACAGATTTATTAATTTTTAAAATTTGGAACAGATGTGAATTTACGGAATGATGTGATCAACTATAAATGTTGTTTACTTTCCCTCAACTTGTATCTCGTTTTACTTGCTAATATTTTAATTTTTATTTGAAAGTAGGCAGGAATATGTACTGTTTATTTAAGTGCATTGGAATTAATTGAATATTTTTATTGAAGTATACTTTTTGTGGAACTCTTCGTAAATCTTCGTTTGACAGGTTTTATTTTCTTCCCTTTATACTTTTAAGTCGCATGGTATTATTTATTGTGTTGTATGACTTAAATAATATCAGTGAGGGTCAAAATGAAATATGATTTATAATTAATAACTTATATTACAATACAATAAGTAACCTCTTAATTTTAATGCTTTTTTCAAAATGGTAATTGTGTTAGATGAATAATATGAGTAATTTAAAATTTTTGCAGAATGATTTTGTTTCTTTTGGAAAAAAAGTACACGTTAGTTTTTTTCATCAATTGTATTTTATGGCTTAGATGAAATTGTTTTTAAGTTTGAAGTATTTCATTACAAATATTTAGCAAGTTATTATTTTGATACATTTGTTACTTTAAACAAATGAAGCATCTAATTAATCCATTTTGCTTCTTTTCATAAAGCAGTTTATGAACTTTTAAAGATTAAACTTATTGAATTGACAAATGTTTATAATACTTGTTGGTTTACATAACTTTCATTAACAAAATCTTATTTTAAAAACCATCAAATTATTTTAAAAATGGTTTTAAATAATAAACAATCTTATACCCTTTCATATCTTACTTTAATTTGATATGCATGTTAGTATAATTGTAATTACTACTATTTACCAAGAAAGTTTATTTGATATGAAAACTTTCTCAAATGTATCAAATACTGTATATACATCTATTTTGATGAAAGGAACTGTAACAGGTGCTATTGATGATATTCCTATAATCTTCTGGTTATAAATATAAAAATTGTAATGAAAATCAATTGCTATTATATTTGTGATTCATACATTGAAAATTTTTTGAATTCACATTTGTATTTTTACAATATATTAATCATATATTTATTATTTTAATTATAAAAATGTTTTTTGTTGTTTTTCAGATGTATCAGTTATTTTAAAAGATGAATTGAAGTTCCTAAAAAGTGAAAATATAAAAAGTAATCATAGCCATGGAAATGAAATTTCAGTGCAGTTGTCGGAATATACAGCTTAGAAGCAAATTATTTCATATCAATGATAGACGATGGTTAAAGATTTTTTGTGCATTTTATTACTTCTATACTATTATCATTTCAAAAGTACTTACTTTAGTTCCTTCCAAGCACATATGTGATAAAAACGCAAGATATTATGCATCTCCGTCCAAATCATCATTATCATTTTACCATAAATTATTCCAATATTTATCAGTCATATGCATGTCAGTGTTATTTCTTCCATATCCTGTCATTGCAAGTAAGTACATTAAGTAAAAATATTTATAATTTCTCTTTTAAACATACTTTTTAACTTGTATAGTGCTAATAATTCATTGTAAAATATTTATTAAGTTATTTTTGAAATAATTAAGATCAGTCAAATATTAATTCTACTTAAGAAAATAATAAAAATTACCACTTTGATTACTTAAAATTACCTTTTTATATTACTCTTGTACATTTAGTTAGTTTTTGTCATCTCAAGTTTGGTAAAATAAAATGCATCAAAATACCTTCTAGTTTTCTTATAAAATAATGAGAAAAATTAGGTGCTAAAACCTATATTTTGAACAATTTATGTTTTCCCTTTCATATGAATATTTTTAAAAGTTTTCTCATTTTATAAGAAAAAGTTCATTAAAATTTTTTTTATCAAATTTTTTAAAATATTCGAAATTTTCTTTTTTAAAAGGAAAATATCAATACTTCCAAAAATAAGGTTGTCTACTATGAATTATACATGTATTTTTATAGATCTTAAAAATATAATGAGGTGATATTAAAAAATATTGATAATCCAAATTAAATCATGAGTAGTAAATGAGAGTATTTATAAAAATGAAAAAACTAAGAATGTATGTTATATTTTTGGATTGGCAGAAACAATTTGTCTTTTTGTCATTTAAGAAAATTTCTTCATAATTTTCTTAAATAATCGTTTCTAGTTATTTCTCTCTGTTGTTTGATTCTCTGAGCAAGAGAAGTTCATTTGCTCTTCACACTAACATTATTAATTTTGTAATTTATATGTGGATCAATGATCCACATATAAATTAATAATGATAAAATTTTAATTTATATGAAAAACAAAATTAATAATGATAAAATTTATATGTGGATCAATGTTATAAGAGAAAGCTGGTACATAGAAAGCTTTCTGCTTCTCATACAACAATCCATGACAAAATTCTTGTTTCTAAGTATGGAGAAGCACTGCTTGTATTATATACATAATAAGCTTAATAATTTTTACCAGTTCATTAATGTTTATTTTTGTAGAATTTGCTGTAAATGTTATTAATTGAATATTATCAAATTATTTGATACATTTTACAAATATTCTTAAACTCTAAAATATATTTGAAAAGCATCTTTATAATTATAATTTAATGATTTCAAGAAATTCTTATCTGTTTAGAGTGAAGAAATATTAATATTTTATTAATTCTTGCTTCTTATAAAATAAAACAATTGTAAGTGATATAAAGCAAAATAAATTAATCAGAAATGAAATATTTCTGAATTTTATATTTTGAATGATATTGATTTCTTTTTTGTTGAATAAAAGAGTAATACTTATTTAAAAAGTGTTTACAAAAAACTGAGAGGATCTTCAAGATATATTCACCATAACTTTTAGAAACTTTAAAAAGTCTGAGCCATTTTTTTGATTATTTTATTTTTTGCTACTTATCATTATCAATTTTTGATTGTTTTTTAAAATTTATTTAACAGTGTATTTTAGATATTATCAAACATTTGAAATTTCCAATAACCATGTAATCATACTAATTATAAATAAATGTATATTCTTAATTTACAATAGATTATTTTTTAATTTGTTTGAAATAATGAAGTATAAAATCTACTAAAGTCTAGTTTCTTCATTCTAAAGATATAATGAACATTCTTCCTAGAAAATACTATCCGGATTATAAAACATTGTATAATTTCAGGCTTTGAAGTTAATGAAAATATAATAATTTTCATTAACTTCAAAGCGTTCAAGTCTTGATACTATTTATCAAGATTTGCTAGTATGCACTTGAAAAGTTAGATATTCTGAGTGTAGCAAAAAGTTTTCTTTTCGCTCTAAATGCCAGGAAAAACAGTCATCATCTCAGCAAATCTTGGGACTTCCTTGTACTGAACTGAGAGGGTATCTATAGTTGTTTACTTCTTATATTGAACTTTATTAATGTCAACAAATTTTATCGATCTTGTCTGACAGTGTCAAACTATAGGGAAGATTAGAAACAACTATTTACCAATCTGTGATCTCAGTCATAAGTTTGATATCTTGTATTTGATTTTAGTGGAATAAGTTGAAATTATATAGTGTTTTTCATTCTTTCAAAACTATTTGTCTTATTATGCCATCCATATAAAGACAATATTTGCAAGTTATTTGTTAATTGTGAAATTTTTATGGTTTAGATAATTTTTGTGGTATTTAAATCAATATTTTAATATTTCAATCTATTAAAGTATTTTAGTGGTAGTTCATTAACCTATGAAATATTATAACTCTTTCTTTACTGTCTTTCTCAATTATCTATTTATAAAAAAGTTATTAGCAAAATAAGTGATAGGAGTTTCATAGATGTAATATTAATCTTTTAATTTTTTCAGATCAGCATTCTGCACCACACTTTGTTGTTCAGCCTTCATTTGCAGGTGGTATTGTCACTGAGAAGCAGTCCAAGATCCTTCAGTGTCAAGCCATTGGTTATCCTCCACCAGAGTTTCAGTGGTATAAAAATAATCAACCCTTAAGGAATTTCACTCAAGATCCTTTACTTCGCATACAGCATATAACAAAAGATGACAGTGGTCAATATTGGTGTCTGGCACGTAATTCTGCTGGAACTGTATTCAGCGAGAAAACAACTCTCACTGTTGCTTGTAAGATGTTGTTTTGTTAAATTTAAAATATACAAAACATTCTAAATATTGTGAATTTTCTTATTTCTAAAAATTATTGCAGAATATGTATTAATTTGGAAAAATTAATGTCTTATTTTAGAGAAAAAAGTTTTGTTAATTAAGATGTTGAATGAAATACCTTTTGTGACTTTTTATTTCTGAAATATTTTCTGGTGATACCTAACTTTAAAGAACAGCACACTTATGGTTTTTACAATTACTGAATGTATCTCATAGTTGAATATTTGATTTCAAACAATAGTTTTCGATTTTATTAAGTCAAAAATCGAATTTAAACTATTAAAAGCTTTTACATATAGCTTTTTCTATATAAAGCTTTTACATATATATATATTTGATAGAATAATAGACAGTTATAGATAAAAACTATAGAAAAGAGTTTTTGGAATATTCTTATTACAATAAAAGATAGTAAAAATATAGCACTAAATAAAAATTGAATATTATTTTTTAATTATTTTTATATTTTCTTATTTTTGTGTCTAAACTTATTATAGTTTTGAAAGTACTTTAATCGTATTGAAGGTTTTATTTTCTATAAAAAAATTTTCATTTAAAATTATTGAATTTTCTGATGAGTTTCAACCAAAGATTTTTGACATTGAAGTAAAAGCTTAACTTGTGAAAGAATGTTTGTGTCTAAAATTATCAAGTCCAATTTTTAATTTTCTCTATGGTAAATTAAATTTTTTAGTTTGTTTTTACTCTTTAATATACTGTTAATACTTTTATATTTAATTCATCATTCCTTATAGTGTAAAAATTTTTTTGGGTGAAAATTGAAAGGTTAAATGATATTAATATTTTATATCACCAAATCCTTGAGGTGGAACTAAAGTAAACTGGTTTGTGATTACAGAATGAATTCTTTCAATTTTATGATGTAACCTAATGCTAGCATGCATCAAATTTTTTTGGAGTTTTAGTAAGCCTTGAAACTTTTGCTGTGTTTAATTTCTTTCATTTATGGTTAAACTTAAATGCTTGAAGTTATGTTTTCTTTTTAAAATGTATCAAACTAAAATTTAAGTATTTGAAGTTTATTTTGTTATGAAAGTGAACCAAAGTGAAAAGTTTGAATTTTAGTATTACGGTGTAAGTAATGGGTAATGATAAACTGAATTTGTGTCTTTTAATTCTTGTGTTATGGTTAAGTGGGTATACATTTACTTTGTGTTATTTAATTAAAACTGTTGCTGTTTGTAATAATTTATGTAATTTATTGAGAATGTAAAAATATTTGATGTTATTAAGGCTTACCATGAATTTTAATGCTTGTTAATTTGAAACTCTTGTTTTCATAAAAATGTGTTTACATCATTGATTTAGCTTTATTTCTGGGTTGTTGAGGTTTGATTGCATTTATAATGATGTTTTTTAAGGTATATGCCACTGCTTGATTAGTTAAATTTTGAGTTTTCATTAAAGTGCATATTTACATTATGGATTTAGCTTTATTGCATATCCACGGGATAGATTGTGCTTACTCTGATGTTTTTCAGTCAAGCACTACTGCTGCTTAGTTAAAATCTGAGCTTTCATAAAAATGCTTGTTATTTTCATTATTGAGGTAATTTTATTGCCCTTTTTTACTGTGGTTAATAAATACTGTTATTTTTAAGTTGGGTGCAACTGCCCAGTTAATTAAAATTTGAGTTTCTATAAAAGTGTATGTTATTTATGTCATTGATTTAGTTTTATTATTTGGTTGTCTCTTTGGCAAGATAGCATTTATACTCATGTTTTTTTAAGCTATACGCCTTGTCTTGTTAATTAATACTCAAGGTTTCAAAAACGTGTTATTTATATTACTAATTTGGTTATATTATCTCCTGTTCTAAAATGTATGATATTTAATTATTTTTTATTTTGCAATATGTGATCTGTGAAATTAGCCATAGGGAAATTAGTTAATTACTAATTAGTTTCTTGTTATATTTTTGTAATTAATATTTATAATGAAATATTCAATATTTTGATGTTTGAAGTCTAAAATACCACAAGATTGCAGTGTTTAAAGTTCAACTTTTAGCACAATCAGAGTTTTAAAAATTGCATATTGCACAAGGTGATGCAATTTAGTTTGGCAAGATAACTTTGCAGTACTTGGCATAAAAATTTAAAATCATGCCAAACCTGTACCATCATGTATGATTTTACATTTTATATTTTTTTGCTGAAAAATTTAAATATTTGATTTTGTGAGAAAAAATATATTTTTGTTATGATGTTTTTTTTTTAAACATTCATTAAGGAGAAGTTTTGTTATAGTTATTTATATACTTTTTAGTTAAATGTTATTCAGTGAATGTAAGTTCCTGTTTTATTCTCCAAAAAGTTTGAATATTTGCAGTTTTGAACTGTAGTAACTTCCCTAATTACATTTAAAAATCACATGCACTGATAGATTTATGCTAATAGATTATAGTACTAATAGATTTTTTAATGTATTATTTTTTAGTGTATTAACATGTTTTAACATTTTTGTAGATATGGGTAAGTTGGAATCTGTGGCCAACCTTAGTATTACTGTAAATGATGGAGAGGCAGCTATTTTAAAGCCACCAGTCATTGAAAGTGTACCTCCAGTATCTGTGTCTTGGCAAAAGATAAATTATGGACGTTTGCATGGTATTAATTATGCTGTAAGTTTGGAAAATGATTTAGTTTTGCTAGCAGCCAGTGCAGAGGATGAAGGATTTTATCAAGCTTTTTTAACAAATCCTCAAGCTGGAGAGGAAGCAACTGGTGGACTTGTGCATGTTCAAGTTCGTGGTAAGCTATGTAATAGTTCTGTATTTTAATTGATGTAAAATATGTGAATGCAAATTATTATATTCTCTTAAATGTTTCATAAAAAGGTAATTAAAAATCTTATTTGTGTTATTAGTTAAAATAACTATTTCGCTGCCTTTTTATTAGTAAAAATAATATATTTTAAATATTTGACAAAATACTATAATTAAGTTTTTAAGCTTCAGACACTAAAAAGGAAGATAATTTTGATAATAATTTTTCAATCAATTTTTAAAAATTAGGAAATACTTATATATATAACTGCATTATAATCACAAGGTTTTCTGACAAGCACAAAAATATCAATATTATTTTTTCTCTTTTTGGAAATATCTAATTACTAAATTGTATGTTAAAACAATTCATTTTTTTTGAAAAAAAAAATTATTATTACTTTTCATGTTTATCTTTATCTGTTTGTGTAAAAAGAAAAAAAATTTTTAATTAATTCTATTTAAAATGATTTTTAAGAGGATTTTGTTTAAAAATTTCGATGAGAAATTAATAATTATAAAATTCTTCTAAAATGATTTAAAATATGGAAATTGATAGACTAATTATTTGGTTTACTTTAGTCATTTTTTTAAAGTTAAAAATTTTCTTATTGTTGTCATGTTTATTGACATAACGTATTATATTAATATTTCCCCATTTTAAATATATCTTGATAGTAGAAAAGTAAAACTACTTGTACTCTGCTTTTATCAAGATAATTTAAAGTTGTACCAAACAGTAGCCCGATTTGTATTAAAAAAGTAGGCTAAATTTCTGTTCACATCACAATCATAAACTTTTGTAAGACATTCTTTATTACAACAATAAAAATTTATTGTATAGTATAATTAAAAATTAGAAAATATTTTGGAAATTGCGATTCATTCCATCTTTATTTTGATATATTTATATAAAAATCTAGATATAATAGAAATTTAAGAAAAATAGAAACTGTCCTCAATTTGATGTAATATGATAAGGTAAAAAATATTTCAGTTTTATTTTTGAAGACATTCTTTATTAATATATTATAATCCTAGATAAGAATTCACATTTTATCTTAAAAATACATATGAATGTTATTCAAACATTTTAAATGTTTCATGAAGAAATGAATTATGAATCAATGTCAAAACTTATCAATTTATTTAAATGTGAATCATCAATGATCTTTTTACATAAAAAATTACATGAAAATTAGTGTAGCTTTGAAAATTATTACAATTTAATTTATTGTATAAAATTGGTTAAGGAAAGCTTTGGTTAAATTAATTATTTTTTAATGACTGTATTACTAATGTCCTTTAAATGCTCTTTTTTATTAATAGCTCTTCTTAAGCTAGTTTTAACCATTATTCAACAGAGTTTATTTGAAAAATGTTTGTCAACTCTCATTTATATCCAGTCAAAATTTTCCCTGTTTTATCTCTACAGTTTAAAGTTTGGGATAAAAAAATATTTATAATAAAATTCAGAAATATGTAAATTAAAGCACTTAATGAAAGGAAAAAAATAACCTGTAGCATTTTCAATTTCTTCTCATATTAATTGCAGTTGCTAAATGATTTTAAGTGAATGTGTTCATATTAGCAGAATAAAACCATTTTAAAACATGTTTTCTTTTTAAATGAAACTTTTTTCTAAAACATATTCAGATTTTGTCTGTATTGTTTGAAATACTGTGTTCTCAAAAAGTATCACTAATGTGGAATTTCAAAATTTTCAAATATAGTAAAATAGTTTACATTTATCAATATGAATCTGTTTTAAAGAACTGCAGTTTTAATAAGTTTCCTTTTATTTTGACAAAACTATTAAACATTTTAATCATTGATTAATTTCAGAAAAATATAAGTCCCTTTTACCTAATTATTAAAGAAACGCAAAATATTTTAATATTAAATTTATAAAAATATCAGTTCTTGAGAATCATTTCTTTAATTTTATTGTATTTTCCTTTTTAGATATCCATACAGTTTTGAATTTAATAAATTCTTTACAAATTAATGTTACATATTTCGTAATATTTATAACACAAATATATGATAGTAAAAATATCTAAAAATAATTATTTTTAACATCACTTATTAAAATTATGTTATGAGTGTAAATAAATAAAATATTATTTTTAATCATTAGGAGAGACTCGAAATTTTGTTCCTGCTCAAATTATTTTACCCCCTAAAGATGCAATTTTTAAACAAGGAGTATATCCTGCTGCATTAGAATGCATTGTCAATGCAAGGTAAGAAAAATCTTTTTTTTTTTACGTACATTTGTTTCATTGCAATTTATTTAAAAAAAAAAAAAAAAAAAAAAAAAATAGGGTGAAACTTTCATGTTGCTCTATTAGTGAAAAACTAACAGTTTAATATGTATATATATAATTTAATCAAAATTTTCATAAGCATTTTCTTAATGCATAGAGTGTTTTATTATAAAAAAATGAATTTTTTATGCTTTAAACATTTTTAATGGAAATCCTTCAGAGAAAAGATTTGGAGATCATTGAAAATATAATCAGAAATTTCTCAAAAAGAATTCAGAAAATCTCCCAACATGATTTTTACATAATTTTTCAGTATTGTATTTATGTTATGTTAAATTTATAACTATTCCTTCATTACATTTTTGTGCTAATTTATGCTATTTTTATATATCATACATGTTTAAGAATTTTTATGTTTTATAAGATACCTATGTTTTAAGATTTCACACTTTAGTTTGGTCTGTTATTGTATTTTTTACAACTATATTATTAATAATAGTTTATATGTATATTCCTACCAAATATCTTGTAGAAGATGACAATTATCACTTTTAGACTTATTTCTTTGATAGTATTCTGATATTTAATTTCTTTTTTAGACCTTTAGATTCTGTTGATATTATTTGGAAAAAAGATGGGATTGATTTAGCTTTAACTGGATTGTCACATCTTTTGTCTTATTGGAATCGGACTGTGACTTTGTTAAATGTTGGCGTCATTCATAGTGGCATATATGAGTGTGAAGTCAGCATGCGAGAAAGTAGTGAAATTAAAGTGAAAGCATCTGCAAATGTTACTGTTATTGGTATGCATCATTTAGTTATTTCACTTGTACTTTTTTATGTTTTAATTATGGCAAATTTATTTTCTTCACAATTCAGTGTGTTATGAAAATGTTCTGCAATCTTTTGATATACTTTTATTGTTTTAATTAAAATGAATGCAATTGAATTATAATTAATCATTTTTTTGATAATATAAATATGTGTTAAGTTATTCTATTAATTTTAAAACAATTTTATGCTATTTTAGAATATTATATTAACAGAAGCTATTAATTTTTGATACATTAATTGTTATTATTTACTAGGTTTTTTTTGTAGTGTATGCACTTAATCTGTGTGTAATATTCTTTTAATTAAGTTTGTTCATAAATGTTGCAAGTCATAAAATTCTAGTCCTTCTGTTAAATAATATTTCCTGTTTCAATATTAGCATCACGAAATACAATTTTTTAATGTTGCTGCGATTCTGAGAGAAAAATTACTCATAATCTAAGCTTTAGACAGTTTGTCCATTTCGGAGCTTGCACCATAAAAACCAAATAAACCCAACTAGTCAGAAGATACAGTATTAAAAAATATTAACAATTTTTCTGTTTTAATTTCAAAATTTTAATTGTTTTTATATATTCTCATTTAAACAATTTATAATTATTCAATTTTTATATATGGGACACTGGTTTGATGGCAGCTTAAAAATGTCTTCTGGAATGCTGGAAAGTATTTTATAGCATTTACATTGCACATTTATAAGTATTCTTTAATATTAATGATATTCTATGTGATTTTAAATTGAGCTTGCAGCCAAATGATAAGCATTCTGACCTATAGTTATACAGTTTATATATTTAATTCAAATCTTGAGCTTATGTGTTAATAGTTTAGAATTCATTTTAAATTGTTCGTTTTAATCTAACTCCTTATGTACATATAATGGTTGTTGAGTAGTAAAATAACTAATGTTATTTATATTTAAAAATTAGTTACTAAAATAAAAAAATGTTGCATAAATTAATTCATTAATCTTTATTAAAACTTTGGAATTATTATAAATTTACTACTTTTTAATTGCTTATATTTGTTTAAAAACTCTTGAACAAGTGCTCTAATTATTGCACCATTTCATTGATTTTTTGTAATTGCAAACAATTAAATCTATCCTTAAAAATGATATAGTTTGTTTCTATAAATTCCTTCATGCATCTACCCATTAAGTATTATATTTTATGGAATGATACATAAACAAATATTGACTGAAATATTTATTTGGTTTGATTTCAAGTATGCATTATGTTGAAGATTGTTTGGTTTGTCGCTCAATGAACATTTTTTGCACACGTGGGCTAGTTAGACTGGGACCTGTAGTTTAATGTGGATTCCGAATCACTACAAACATTCAAGCCCAAGATGGAATTGAAACTTATTAACTGTTGAACCAAAGACAAAAGCTCTAACCATTTGGCTACTTACTTAGCCACATTATGCTGAAAAATTTGTATTTCATTTTTTCAACAAACATGTAATAAAAATAAAATATAAAATTCTATCAAATACATACCCTAGCATAATTTTCAGTATTCAAATATAAAATGGTCTTATGTTGAAATAAAAAGAAGATAATCTAATTGATCAATTATTTTCATTATTAAGATTAATAATTTTTTGACATTTAATATTGTTGCTTGTTAACTAAAGAAATGTATATTTGGATATAAATAATGCTAATAGCTGTTATATTCTCTTTTTTATTTATAGTTGATCCTGTTATTACTAAGGGTCCTTATAGAGAAACTGTATCAGAAATTGGAAAAGCTGTTCTTTTACCATGCAGTGCCATTGGTAATCCTACACCTCGTATAACTTGGTATCGTAATGTGAAACCAGTAAGTAAAAGTGAAAGTGACCGATTTGAAATATTTCCTAATGGGACATTGAAAATTTCTTCTTTATCTGGTATGGATACTGGAATATATCAATGTGTTGCTTCAAATGCTGGTGGCGAAGTGTCTGCAAGCACATGGCTGCATGTGAAAAGTAAGTTTATATTGTTTAATTTGTGTGGTGTATATTCTATTTTATAAAATGGTTGTGTTTAAAATTGAAGTGATACTGCACAATAATATAATTTTAATATATTTTATTTCATTTTTAATTTAAAAATATGAAATTTATTGGCTAATTCACAATTTTTCACTGATTTTTCTTTTATAACTTTCAACAATTTTTCTCACTGTTTCCTTTAGGACTAAAATAAGTTTTTATTAACGTTTAAATTTCAAAACTCAATTGTTTTGAATGTTGTTTATCAGCTCTTGTAAATACTATTTTATGACTACCATTAGGTGTGCATTAAATGCAAAGGATAGTAATTTCAATCAAACTGTTATTTTTAAGCTATATGAAGTTCTTTAGAGATTGTTAATTTATAATTTCGCCATCCATTATCATTATTTAAAATTTTATTTTCAGTATTTGTTTTGCTGTCCAATAAATTTTTAAAAATTTTTTTATGGAATAAATGGAAATAAAGATTTAAAGATTAGCGTACCTTTATTTCAATATTTATAAATAAAAAATTCTTTTCATAGCAAAATTATTACTGTAAGAGAAAGTGATGAAATCTATAAATTGTACTATTACTTAAAATTAATACTTATTTTAGGATTTTCTATTTTTGTAAGTTAAAATTTTGATTTTGGATTGTAATTTATGAAATTTCTATGAATATGAATTGTAATAATTCATTTTAGACTCACTTTATCGATGTTTTTTGGTAAATTTTTTCTCAATAATTTTGAGAATAGTAAAATTATATTTAATAAAAATCAATGTTTTGTTAATAACTTATTTTCCTCAATTTTGTTCATAGTCTATCACTCATTTTCATACATAATTATAGGTTTTACTAAAGTTTTATAAAGATTAATCTCGATTTTTGTGCTTAAATGTTTTAATTTAAGTTGCTTTCTCAGTTCATAGTAACATTTGTTTGCCATATTTAATGTTTCTAATTTTAATTTTAATATAATTTTTTTTGTCATAATAGAGCCCAGATATTTTAACTGTTTAACATTTTCAAAATTGTAATCTCCAATTATCTTTGATTGTACATCAGGCCCATTATTCATTACTGCCAAAAATTTCAATGTTTATTTTTAGTCCAATATTTTTGCTGCCAGTTCAAGTATGGAAAAAGTTCCACTTAATGCATTTCAGTTCCTGCCAATTATGTCAATATCATCTGCATATGCTAAAATTTCTATGGATTTTAGAAAAACAGTTGATCATATCTGAATACCTGAGTTTTTTATAACTTTTTTCAATGCAATATTAAATAACATATATGATAAGGAAATCTCAATGCTTTAACCCTTTTTCTTTAAAAAATAATCCATATAGGTAAAAAATATTGGACTAAAAAGTTTTACTTTAAATTTAAGATTATTCTATTGAGTTATTCTATTACTTTATTAAGAGTCAGTTTTATAAGATTTAATAGTTTCTCTGGTATTCCTAGTTTAGGTTTGTATTTTTGATTCTTTAAAAAGTTTTGGAGAAGAAAGCATGCATATTTAAAAAGAAATTTTAAAGTATTTCTGTTAATTATTTTTGTTTTGGGATTAATGCAAATTAGAAGTAATTTAGAAGAGTTCAAATTAATGCACAAACTCTATCATTATTGTATCACTTAGAAAATCAAGTAATCAAAACTTTTCTTATGTTTCGATCCTCAAGAAATTAGAGATATACATTTTTTTTAAACTTTTTCTGTTAATGATTTCTTTCCTAATTAATCAAATGATTGTTGGGTTTTTTTTTTTTCTTTTCTGAAAGTATGTTAAAGAATTAGGAATTATGTTTGTGTTGATTTTTAAAAATATTTATAGACATTAATTGTTATTTTTACTATAAGCTTAATGGCTTTTTTAAGAAATAAAGCATTTCCAATATAGTATTTTATTGCAATATAGAAATCTTTATTTACTTTTTTTGAATCTAAGCTTGTTTTGAAGTTGATGTTTTTTTGGTGGAGGGAGCAGTTTAGTTGCAAAATATATTTTAATTCTACATTGTTCTGCTTTCAGCTTCAGCCCCTGATTTCCTTAAAGGTCCAGTAAATGTGACTGTATTAGATGGTAAAGATGCTCAAATACTTTGTGAAGTTTCTGGGGCTCCAACACCTAATGTTACTTGGATGTTTAATGGTATTTATAACTGTGCATATCTTGTATTTAAAATTAAGCAGTATTAATAGTTGTTTTATATATTCTAATATTCATGTACTTTGTGTCATATTGCTTAATGACAATTTTTTAAGCATACATTCTAATTTATTTTAATTGCTTTGTTTAGGAAATAAAATAATTAGACGATAAATATTCTTTAATACAGTCATAATTTATTATCTCCTTATATTTTATTTGATTTTACATTAATATTAAAATATATATTCATCACTGATTGCTTTAATAATTTCACTTTTGTATCTAAGAATAAACTGAGAATAAGATTATGTTGATTCAAAATTGTAAAAGAAGCTAGATATCAAATAAAAATTATTTTGAAGAGTTTTACATATAATAAAAATGCAAAATAATCATCAAGTACTATGTTTAAGTTTTGCATTTAGTAGAGTACCGTTGCATTTCTTCCATAATCATTAAAAAATTGCTAAGCTTTTTTGAAATCTATTTACTTGAGTTTCTGCATCAACTTTGAGACTTTGAGAAATTATACATATTACTATAAAAGTAACCAAATTTCATGGCCTTGTCCTTTTATGGTATTAGAATTTTTACTTTACTTATTATAATATTCTGATTAAATATCTGATTAACATCTTGAATAAATTAAGAATATATTAAAAAAAAATTTCCCTCTTTTTCTCTGTTTATATATTTGCTTATAAAAACTTTCTTTTACCTTAAAGTATTTTGTTATATTTTAGGTTTTTTATAAATTAGAAATCACCTTTAATTACCTAAATATTTTATATATTTTTACTATTAGATCATACAGAAATACAAAATACTGGCCGTATTCAGATATTAGAGAATGGAAATTTATTAATTGCATCTGCTCAATATAGTGATGTTGGAAAATATACATGTATCCGTGAAAATAGTGCTGGATCAATTAAAGAATCTGCATTTTTAATTGTATTAGGTATGTATTTATCTATTAAAGTTTTTAGTATCTACATTTTTACTTCTATATATTTTTGAACTATTGTGAGGTTCTTAATAATTATTCTTGTTTTTCATATTTTCTTTCCAGTCCGTACTCAAATTATTCAACCACCAGTGGATACTAAAGTCATTATCAGTTCAAATGCGGAACTTCAGTGTAAAGTATCCCATGATGAAGCAGTACCATATTCTGTACATTGGTTTTTCAACAATAGAGAAATATTACCTTCTAGTGGTGGTCGAATTCAGATTCTTCCTGATGGCAGTTTACATATAGGACAAGCACGAAACATTGATGTAGGTTTATATACCTGCAAAGTGTTTTCTGAAGGTGGCAATGAAACACGTAGTGCTCGATTAGATGTCATAGGTATGAAGAATTTTGAATGTAACAATAAATTATAGTTTTATGCATATAATTTAAATGTGATGAATATAGCATATTTCATGATATTTAAATTATTAAAAATATTTTGAGTTCAAAATAAAATTCGAAATTTTTGCTATGTAACTTGATTAAACAACTCTTGTTTTCTAAAAAATTAACAAATTTTAATTCAATCATCTTCTTGATTGAAATTTAACATACCTATGAGAAAGTCCATTCTTGAATGTAATGTTATTTTTTAATTGATTGAGATCCCCACCTCCTGATGTGTAGATTAGTTAAGACTGGGTTAAAGAAATTGCTTAAAATACAAATTAGATTAAAATAAATTAATGTAGCTCTGAAATGAATCACATAAGAACAACAATAAAACCATTTTCATAAGAACCATAAGAACAAAAATAAAATATCTTAGGTAAATGCAAATCACTGTGAGCATTGTTATAATATTAAAAGTGGTTTTGTGATCAAATATGTATTTGCTTGTAGAATACCTGGAATCTTTGAAAATATTGCAAATTACTATTTTCATTGATTATTGATTGAATGCTGCTACAGATTTTAATTGAAGTTTCATACTCATTTTTGCCCAAAATTTATATATTAGGCAAAAAATGTATTCTCAAATGCATTAACAAATTCTTTTATGGTAATGTGATACAGAGAATTCTTATGCATTAAAATATTTAAAAATAATTAAAGTTGGTTATCAATTGCATGTAATGATTAGTGATAATAGTTGGTATATTTCTAGTTTCTTACACACTTATATTATAATTTATGTTTAAAATTTACTGCTGGGTTTAATTGAAGACCTTAATAGCCCTGAAAAGGTTTTCTATTTTATGTGGATTTGAATAGTTTCTTTAAAAGAATTTTTATACTGAAGGTACAACTTTTAATATATTAGAAAAAATGTGGTAATTTTTCTCTTTTATGATCTATAAATGATTGTTTTATTAATAAACTTTTAAGTCTTATTTTAAGATTATAAAACAATCAATTTATTGATTTTAATTATAATGTACATTGAAGTAATAAAATTAAAATTTTATAAGATTTATTGTAAGCTAATAATTTCAATATTTTATATTAAATCCAGTGATGCTTATTCCATTAACATGTAAATAATTTTCTTTGCTTAACATATTTCATAACATTTTTTTAGAGAATTGTTTTTAATGAAAAGCGTTTTACATTAACATAAATTATTAGATATAATTATTTTTTATTCTTAAATTTTTTTATGATTTATTTATTGTAAAAATATAATTAAAATATATAATTTATTTTCATTATTTTTTTATAGAACTTCCACATCCACCTAATAATGTGAAAGCAGTTCTTTTGAATACACATCCAAAAAGTGTAAATGTGAGTTGGTCTAAATCATTTGATGGAAATAGCCCCATAACAAATTATATTGTACAGATGAGAGTTGTTCCTGTAACTGGTAATTTGCATATTTATTTTATTTAAAAATTTTTTTTATGAATTTTTGTTCTTATTTTGAATTAAATTTACACAAACATTTTAAAAGTTTATTGCATGATTAAATATTATTTTTTTAACAGTTTAATATAGCACTGATGAAATGATGCAAGAAAAATGATATTTCTACTACTATTACAGTTATTAAGATATGCTTTTAAATATTGTGCGTTTTTATTTTATTTATGATCTTATAAGTTTACCATTTATTTTTCTATTTTAGATGCAGATATGGAATTCTTATTGCCATGGATGACTGCTCGTGATGACATATCTGGAGATCAGCGATATGTTGTTCTTACAAATTTGAAACCAGCGTCTAGTTATGAGTTTAGAGTTAGTGCAATTAATGGTGTTGGAGAAGGAAATCCTATGGCAGCTGCTGAAGTTATTCATTTGCCACCAGAACGTAAGTAGTATTCTTTTCTTGTTATGCTAGAAATATTTTTACAAGCAGGTTAGTAAGTTGAACCAATTATTGAATTTTAGTAAACAAAGTTTTTCCTTGTGAGAGCTTCAATCCCATAGCTAGCATAGTGATACTATACTTTCTGTAGTTGCTAAATCTGCAAGAATATCCATTTTAGCAATGCAATTACATATGCTAATTTTAAAATACATTTTTAAAATTGCTAAGCTGAAATTTTCACTCATCTTTGTATATAAATATATGTATATGCACATTATTAATTTGAATGTATTAATGATGTTTCACTCTCTTATTATTAAACAATGATAAATTAATGAGAATGTGTTGAAGTGTATGCTGGAGAATTTGTTGTCTTTTTATTAATGAATAAGATGTACAATCTAAATAGTTTTTTTTTGGAAGATAATATGCAAAAAAACTCAATTTACTACATTCATTTATTATTTGACTAATTTTATCAATATATCAAATTTTTACATTTTTTATTAATATACATATAATTTTTTATTTTACATACACAATTTTTTTTATTATTCTAATAGTCCTTATATAATTCTACTTACAAATTGTAATATATATTCATTGTATTTCTGATAGGAAACTAACATTTTATACCTATTTAACTATATTATATACAAACTAGGTGAAGTAAATTTTATAAATGTTTAAAATATATCAAACTGTATGTTGATGCATGAGCATCTGTAAAATTTTTTTCTGCTGAAATCCATAGGAGTTGGATTGAAGTATGCTGAATATCTTCTGAAAACTTACTGTGAATGTATACCTCGCCATACTCTATTTAGTGTTAATTCTCATTTTAGCTCACTTAATTTAATATAATAAATTCTTAATGTTCGTTTTTATGATAATTTCTGCTGATTTAAGTTTTATGAGATTCATCCTACAATTCCTAAAAAGTATCTAGCTTTTTTTAGTTTTAAATGAAACTTTCTTTCTGTTCAAATCCATAAAACTGTATTAAAGATATTTAAGAAACATGTTCTAAATTAAATTTTTATTAATTCATCTAGTGAGTTTCATTAATGTATCTATTATTATGTACAGTATTACTAATTATTTAACAATCAAGAATCTACAAGCTGTTTTAATTTATATTTTGAATAATGTATAATCTTTAAACTTCATAGCTATATTAAAGTATATTTGAATTCATTACTTTTACGAAGACTAGTGAAATGTCAATTTTTTTATATTTTTATTATATATAATTTCATATATGTGTATATGCAATAGTAAATTGAAGTAATTAAGAAAATTTTTTTTGCTAAATATAACCAATTTAATAGATTTCAAAATTTATGAATAGCCCTTCATTTTTACTCAATACACTGCAGTCAATTGCTAGTCTAAAAACTCCAGTGTCAGCAAATTTCTAATGCCTTTTCTGTACTTCAAACTAACCTGTTGTTTGTGAGGCACATTAAATATAAATCAAATTTTCCTCTTATGATGGGATTCTCATCTGAACTAAAGAGGGATTATTTAAACTATTCTTTTAATAAAATGTTTTGGGAATTTATTTGTGTCTTGAATTTCTTGCCCCTGACTAATTCTCAATTTATATTGTAAATAAGTACATTTCATAATATATATATCTTTATATTTTGTAGCACCCAGTGGACCTCCTCAAGGTGTTGTTGGTGGAGCAAGATCTCCCACCTCAATTATGTTACAATGGCAGGTCAGTAATAATTTTGAAATTTAAAAGCCAATCAATAATGGTATATTTGTGAATGTTATTTGAAATGAAATTTATGCTTTAAAGTGAGTTTGTAATTTCTTTTATAGAACCCTTCTGAAGAAGAGCGTAATGGAGTTCTTGTAGGTTTTGTAATTCGGTATAAACTTGCAGGATATACTGCTAGTCCATGGGCTTATCACAATATTACAAATGAAGCCCAGCACAGTTTTCTTCTTCAGGATCTCATTGTCTGGCAAAATTACGAAATTCAAGTAGCAGCATGTAATGAAAAAGGTGTAGGTGTCTATTCAAGTAGCATATATATTCGTACAAGAGAAGGAGGTATGTGACTGATTTTTTCTTTTACATTATTCACAATTAAGTTCATTTTTTTGATAATTAATTATCTTTTCAGTACCTCAAGCACCACCTACTGATGTAAGAGCAGAAGCTCTAAATTCTACTGCAATTCATGTTTGGTGGAAGCCCCCAGATCCTCAATTGATAAATGGAATCAATCAAGGCTATAAGGTATAATTTAAATTATTTAAATTTTATTGTTAATTATTTTGTTAACTTCTTATTTATATTGCTACTAATAATGTTTATTTATGTTGCCTTTCAAATAATTTTGTTGATTTTTGAATAAATGTATTTTTTTTGAAATGTTTAAATTAAAAATTTTAATTTAACATTTGAAACAAAGGAATTTATATCCACATAATAAAATTTGTTTTCACTTAAAATTTTCTTTTACTCAATATTTAATTAATAAAAATTTTCTTATAACAAATTATATTTATGTATGTACATATATATATGTATATTTGTTACATTAATTACTTATATAATTTTTAAATATCATTAAATATTTTAATTAACTTGATAAAAATGTTATTAATAAATAATAAAATGTATTTTTATTTTTTTGGAAAAATTCATATTTTTGTTTTTCATATTTTTACTATGTTGGTTTCTTTTGTGAACTTTATATTCATTATTTTATTTGTTAAATTTTGTAATTTTTCTTGGTATTGGGTTTTATTTAAAATTTACATAATCTGCAACTGAATATCTTAACTGTGATGATGTACAATTTTAAATGATATTTCTATCTTGATCTACAAATTGTAATTTAACTTTTGTTCGTAAAAAAATTGGATAGCTAAGACCAGTCAGCATGATAGAAAACTTTTTCAATTTATATAATGAGCTCATGAATATCTAAACTATGTATATTTAATTATTTATTTATAATGTATAGTAGAGAATTATTTGGTTAATATCTTATAAACAGGAGTTGTCTGCAAAATAATTTTCTAAATACTATTAATGTATTGCTTATGTATTAATATTATTCACTAAAAAAATTCATTAAAAATTTTTATTAAAGTATGATATTTAATATTTAAAAATTCTTTAAGACATTTTTTAAGGTATCCTAACATTTTTTTACTAAGGCATAGTATTAAATATTCTTAATTAATTCATAAAACAAATACAGCAATTAAAAATTAAGCATGTGTTGAAATT
The DNA here is from genome assembly GCA_026290005.1 of Latrodectus geometricus. Lineage (NCBI taxonomy): Eukaryota > Metazoa > Arthropoda > Arachnida > Araneae > Theridiidae > Latrodectus > Latrodectus geometricus. The sequence continues at coordinate 275,117 of JAPDSC010018902.1, forward strand.
TCATAAATTTTGATTAAAGATTTTTTTATATTTCAAGATATTTAATATTGTATAGTGAATCTGATTATATATATATTATATAAATATAAAATTGTATTTATTACATGTTATTTATAAGCATCATGTGTTAGTAACTCATGAGGCATTATGTCCAATTGGAAGTTCTTTTAATTTATCCAAATATCTTCATAAAAAGAAGCATATTGTATTATTATAGTTATGCTTAATTTCACTTTGAATAATTAAGCAACTTCAGTTGTGTGCTTTAGTTATTGATATGCATGTTCATAAAAAATAATCAGGCAAAAAAATATTCAATGATTCATCACTGAATGAATTGAAAAATAAGTAGTAGTAAACTATATATTTATGTATATGGAATTAAAAATTTTATTTTAATGTATAGATCATTATTTTTTGAACTTTGTTTTATGTTTATTAGTATGTGTTTTATAAGTTTATTATGCAGTAGTAATATTGATTTATTCTCTCAAATTGCAGCTTCAAACTTGGCTTGGACATCCTGAATCAAATATTACACCCTCTCACACCGTACTGGTTGCACCAAGTCCACTTGATCCTTTAGCAGAGCAAGATACAATTATAGGTTCACTGGAAAAATTTACTTCTTACCATATAACTGTACTATGTTTTACAAGTCCAGGTGATGGTCCTAGGAGTGATGCTGTTGTAATTACTACAAAACAGGACAGTGAGTATTTTAAGCAAAATTGTGTGTCAGTAAGACATTTCTGTGTATTCAATCTTTATTAATCTGAATTCAGTCTAGAAAATCTTGTTTTCTAAAAATATTTTTTTATATCTTTTATTTTAAAATGTCGAATTATACATTATAGAATAAATAAGATATTTTTGATTTTAGAATTAATTTTTATATACATGTAAAATATTCTCGTATTTAAATATTAAAATTTACCATGGAATTCTTTAACTCAAAACGTTAAGTATTAGAATTTTTAAGCTTTATATGTGCTGGTTTCTTTTCTTAGTATACATATTTATATTTTAGTACCTGATGAGGTGAAAAGTTTAAAGTTTGAAGATATATTAGATACTTCCATATTGGTGTTATGGAGTCGTCCAGAACATATTAATGGCATTTTAAAAGGTATAACTTTTTTATGCATTTTATGTAATGTCTACATTTATTAATACATGCTTGTGTTTTGTTAATATTTATTACTAAAAAGGGAGACTAAAGTCATTCACGCTCAGCTTGACTCAGTGATTTGAATTCCAAGTACTGTTATTGCTACTAGTGGTTCTGGGTACTGACTTCTCAGAATCTTATATTTCCAAATTTCTTAGTAAATTACAATATTTATTTTCAGAGTTATATTTCAATCAACATCATTTTATTCCCTTTTATTTCTGGTTCAGAATTTTTAGTTGCCAAAAGTAAATAGATTTAATTATATTTAATGCTTTCATAAAATGATGTTTCAAACTTCATTAGTGGAGTAAAATCCCAGAAATAAGAGAAAAATTTTATGAAAACAGTTGCAAAAATTTATTTTAATTCTACCAATGTTTCTTGGTCAATATTTCATTTGCTTTCCTTATTCTTTTCAATTTCTTTTGTATGAGAAAAATTTCTTTTCTACTTCATATTTTATATATATATATATTGTTGAAAGAATATTGAAAAGGAATTTCTATTTTCCTTTTGTTTAATATTCACAATCTTTTATCACAGTGAAGCAAAAGCTTAAAATTTATTGTAAAGAAAAATAAAGTGCTTTTCCATTTTATCATTTTTTTTAAATAACAATATTTTAGCATAGTAATAAATTTCTCTCTAGATAATTTATTTAATAAAGGTTTGAAAAATAAGTTCTATAGAAAAAACAATGATTTTTACAAATGATATTTGAAGTAATAAAAACAAAATGATAAAAAATGTAGCCATTTTGTTTAACAAATACTTTGTTAAACTATTATATGAAGTTTATAAATTTCTGTTGGAAATTTTACTTTCTTAAAAGTTTTACTAAAGAGTAAAATAATTCCATCTTCAACTAAAGTAGAAAATAGGTTTTTAAAAATGTTAATGTAAAAAGTGAACAGAAAATTGTGATAAAATTAATAATTTGATTTTTCTCAGGATATACTCTAAAATATCATGTGAAAGATGTATTGGAAACAACTGTTATTCGCAATCTCTCAGCGGATGCCACAGAAGTTTTAGTTACTGATCTAAGGCCCACTACAGCATATTCTTTTGAAATATTTGCTTGGACTGCTGTGGGACCTGGACCTGTAAAAACAGCAACAATACAGTCTGGAATTCCTCCTGGTAATAAATATTTCTTGAATCTATTTATATTAAAATTCACTGACATAATATATTTATTATTATTAGAAATATTAAGAATTTTGTATTTATTCTCATTAAAGTTACAGCACAAGCTACATGTATCCTGGTGGTATCAATCAATATACCTTAAAATTAGTATGATTTATATATTTTAGTAGAATATGTGTTATGGTATCAATAAATCTGTTTAAAATGCTTACAAACATTTAGGAAATTATTTATAAAATTTGAGTTGTCTCATGGTGAAAATTTTACATTTTTGTCATTGATTATCAGTATTAAATGCAAATAATTTGTCATAGATAGAAATAAACTGTAACTGCTGTGATGTTTAGTTAGTGGGTTTGACTTCCATCATAAGCAAGGATGTTCACAATGAGTGTAGAATTGACTTTAAACTATAAATTCCCTTAAACAATAAATTCCTTTAAATTATAAAATCTATTAAATTGATTAGTTTGCTTGCACAAGAATTTTTTGTTGTAATTGACAGTAACTTAAAAAAAATTTTGCATTTCAAAAAATTGTATTTTTTTTTTTTATCATTTAACTATAGATACTTTCTATGTCTTTGAATACTTATTTTATCCAGAGAAACATTTTGTATTGAGCTTTATTATCTTTTTTTGGTCAAGTTATGCTCTGTCCAACATTCAAATTTTATGATGCAATTGCTTAAAAGTTAACTATTCAATGCATATTTTTGTTAAATTTTGCTATTCTCGTATCAGTTTGCCATTATAGTCATGTCCAGAATTATATTTATTTTACTATCATTGCAATTTTCTAAAACACTTCTTAGTGTAAAAATTATTAAAGAAAATTTATCAGTATATCAGCTCAATAGAGATATAGAACTAATGTAAATCAAGGTTTAAATTAATTATTGAATTAATGTGTTAAATAAATGAATAATTTTTTAATATGGTATTTTTTACAGTTTTGCCCGGCCCACCTACAAAGTTAGCTGTTTCAAACATAGGAGCATTTTCAGTAGTCCTTCAGTTTACACCTGGATTTGATGGAAATACTTCTATTATTAAATGGGTTGTAGAAGCTCAAACACGCCGCAATGAATCTTGGTTTAAAATTTATGAGGTTTCTGATCCTGAAGCTACAAATATAGAAGTCCAAAACTTGCTACCATTTTCTGATTATAGATTGAGACTCATAGCTATAAATGTTGTGGGATCTAGTGAAGCAAGTCAGCCATCTAAATTCTTTCAAACTATTCAAGCTCCACCTTCTCATCCACCTTACAATGTAACTGTGAGAGCTGTAAATGAAAAAGCATTAAGAGTTCGTTGGACAGTATGTATATTTATATGTATCTAAATTATGTGTATTAAAATATTTGTTTTTTCTTTTGTTTCATTAACTTGCAGGAATTTTAACTAGAATGACCCATCTGTAGTTTCTTTAGACTCTTATAAATATTAAAAATCATTTTGGGCTTAAAGAAATACTTGGGCTTAAATCAAAGAAGTTTCTCTGTGTTAATACATCAACATTCAGAAAAACTATAAAAATATTGATAAATGTTAATGTGATAAAAAAACTACTTGAAATCATATGTGTTATAAAATCTAGGTTTATTTTATTAGTATAGTTAAAAATAAATAAGCTATCAGAATTCATTGAAAGAGCAGATAACACTATCTTAAATTCTTTCTGATATAAACAAATTCTGTTTCACAATGTTAAGCATGGTTATAAATGGTTTATCATGAGCTCTAGAGCAGGTTTTGGGGTTGATCATAGACATTGTGGAACAAATGTAGTTAGTACTATGATTAATTTTTTGCATTGACAACTGTCAGCATTTTTGAGTTTTCGTGTTAATATGTAAATATAATCCATTATTTAGGAAAAACCTTTCTAGAATGCAAGTAACAATAGTATATGTTCAGAAGAACATTACAGCATTTTTCAGCCTTTAAGATCTCTTTTATTCAATGTCTAAATATTATTTAAAAATTTTAGTATTGAGTACTATTATAAAATTTGGATGGGTTTTATTTTAAATTTAAATACACTAAATTAATATATTTTAAGTAATTTTTCTTCCAATAAAATATGGTCTAAATATTAATGTTCTGTTTTTATATTTTTATTTTATTATATTAATCATTTTAGTATTCTGTTTATTTAATTTACTTTGTGTTAAAAATAAATGCCAGTTGGCTGATTTATATTAGTTTTCCTATTTATTCTAAAGTAGTATCTATTTTGTTTTAATAGCCACTACAGCAAATTGAATGGTTTGGAATTCCTCGAGGGTACAACATATATTATCGACCTATAATATTGGAAAATAACTTAGAAAATTTATCAGAAAACCAATCATATCATCATATTGTTTTAGAAGATCATAATGCTAATAGTTATGTTATAAAAGATTTGGAAGAATTTACAGATTATGAAATAGCGGTCCAAGCTTTTAATGATGTTGGAAGCAGTTCCCTTAGCACTCCTGCACGAGAAAAAACTAGAGAAGCTGTACCTTCTTCTGGGCCTAGTGATGTGAAAATAAATGCAACATCATCCACCACAATTGTTGTTAAATGGGGAGAAGTTCCTAAAAGACATCAAAATGGAAGGATTGAAGGTTATAAAGTTTATTATGGAGCAAAAAATGTTCCATTTCAGTACAAGATTATTGAAAGCAACAGTACTTTTACAACTACACTCACAGAATTACGAAAATATACACTATACAGTGTGCAGGTTTTGGCATTTTCACGTATAGGAGATGGTGTTTTAAGTATCCCACCCATATCAGTTCGCACTTTTGAAGATGTTCCTGGTGTTCCATCTAATATTTCCTTCCCAGATGTATCTACTACTACTGCACGGATTCTCTGGGATGTTCCTGAAGAGCCTAATGGAGTTATTTTAGCTTATAGAGTTTCTTATAGGCTTCTTAATTCAAATGAAGATGAAATTGTTAAAGAATTGGCACCAACAGAGCGTACATTAAAAGTATTGAATCTTCAGCCCGAAACATATTATATGTTTTCTCTTACAGCTCAGACTAATGAGGGATGGGGAAAAACAGCACATGTTAAAGTTTATACTACAAATAATAGAGAGGCTCCACAACCACCATCATCACCTCAGATCAGCAATTCTCAAATACAAGCCAGACAAATAACTTTTAGCTGGACTCCTGGAAGAGATGGATTTGCCCCCTTACGTTTCTACACTGTTCAAATGGCTAAAAGTGACAATTCTTGGAAAACAGTGGCTGCCAAAGTAGATCCAAGTTTAAATAAATACACAGTTACTGGTTTGAAGCCACATACACCCTATAAATTTAGAATTCAAGCTACAAATGACATAGGATCTAGTGGATGGAGTCAAGAATCTAATATTACTTGGACCTTCCCAGCAGCTCCTGAAATAGCTCCCAAACATGTTTTAGCCACTCCATACACCACAACATCTGTCAGAGTAAACTGGGATTCATTAGGATTTGAAGATTGGAATGGAGATGTGCGTACTGCTGGTTATCGTGTTGAATATTGCCAAGTTACCACTTACTCAATTCCAAGAACTGGTGATTGTCCAGCTGGAAAGATTCAAGGTGCTAATGCATCCATGTTATCTTTACATCAGTTAGAAAGAGATAGAGTTTATGAAATTAGAGTATTTGCTTATAATAGTCGAGGAGAAAGTCCAGCAAGTCTTCCTGTACAAGTATTTGTTGGAGAAGCAGTGCCAACTGGTGAACCTAGAGAAGTTTTGGTGGAATCTATAAGTTCTACAGAATTAAAAGTATCCTGGAAACCTCCTCCATTAGCATTACAGAATGGTGATCTTCTTGGTTACAAAATATTTTATGAGCCTCGTTCGAATGATGGACTAGAAGAAATGGAAGCTGTTCCTCCTGCAACTATTTCTTATGTTTTATTGGATTTGAAAAAGTATACTGAATACAGTATTCAGATCTTGGCTTTCAATCCTGCTGGTGATGGTCCCCGGTCTGCACCACAATATGTGACTACTATGGAAGACATACCTGGTCCCCCTGGTCCATTAATGTTCATTGATGTTACAATGACATCCTTGAATGTAAGCTGGAGTCCACCACTTGAACCTAATGGAAGAATCTCTGGATATTTAGTTACATATGAGACAGCTCTTCCTGATATTGGTAAATGCTTCCTAATAAGCATAATTTGTATTTTAAATATAATTTTATATTGTTAAAAATTTAATTTTAAATTGTTCAAAAATTTAAATTAATGTTTTTTTAAATTAGTAAAATTTGCTAATTGTTTTTAAATTATAATCAGGTTTTTTTTTCGTTTTTGGGTTTTTCAATTTTTAAATTTATTCAGTAATTAAAATACGGAATTCTTTTTTGTAATTAAAAGAGTTTTCATTAAAAGAATTTTATGTAGATTATTAGATTATTATATGTGTTATTTTTCTGTAGAAATTTTTCATTAAAAGTCATTCTTCATCAGATTTCAGTAAGCAAGTTAAACAAAAAGTGACATCAACATCTTTGAGTGTTTATGGTTTAGCTGAAGCTGTAACATATACTTTTCGAGTTAGAGCTGAGACATTTGATTATGGACCTGAAACTGTTGGAAACATAACCACTGGCCCACAAGAAGGTACATAATTTTTATAAATTTTGCATTAAATATTTATATTAAGTTTTCTTTAAGTGTTATTATACTAGATTTTTCTTGT
>JAPDSC010018902.1:282168-305193 GCA_026290005.1 Latrodectus geometricus
TTTGTTAGTCTATCTTTTTAAAGGAGTAGGAGGTTATGCAGCAGATGAAATGATTAATGAAATTGGTAATGTTAATTATACAATGAAGTTTAAAATGATTGTCTCATGTCTCTAAAATAACTCAATTATGCTCCAAAATATTAATTTTTTAAGTATTTTTAGTGAAAACTTTGACTACATTTTTAGAATCTGTTGAAGATTCTTTCAAATAATATAGATGATTTGGCTGTTTCTAAAGAAAGTGAAATGGTTTTTCAGTCAAGTAGTTTTTGTTTTTTACATGCTATCCATTCTTAATTCCACATCTAAACATAAATTATCTTTAAGTTGTTAAACACTAAGGTTACACACTCTAGTTTATAATATAAATTAATCATGAATATTTATTTTATATATATATAATAATTTAATAAATAAAAAATAATTATTAAAAAATAAAATTAATAAAAGAATAATTTAAATTAATTATGGATCAATCAATAAACATGTTAACTTAAAATTTTCCAGCTTGTTATTTTTAAAGTGGCACTCCTGAATAGACATTTTAAGTCTACTTTTATAAATCTTTCAAAAAACACAAATTTGAAAGGGTGTATGATATTGTCTAAAAAACATTTAAACACTTTTTTTACAGAATAAAGATTGCATCAGTGTGAATATTACATTTGAGAAAAATTACTTTAAAAATCAAAAGATGTATTGGAATATTGCATCAAATTAAATTCCAAGTGACACTGTTGTAAAGGTTATAGTTGTGAAATATTTATGCATGTAAAATCAGTAAAAACAAAAATGTATAAAATGAATAAATTAAATATTTAAGGAGAAATGCTATAAATCAATTTATGTTTATAAAGGTTCTTGATGTATGCCTTCATTAAAAAAATCCACACATGCATAATTTTTATTTTATTTAATGATATATATTACAAAATCAAGTCAGTAACTTGAATAAAAAGAAAATATTTATTTTTGAGAAATATATTAAATCAAATTTGTCATCATGTGAAACCCTCAAAATTTGTTTGTTCATCACTCAAAGATTTAACAAGTCATGATCTAAATTAAAGTCTATATAATCTTGCCCTCATGTTTACCACCTTCATCTTCCACCTGAAAATCTTTTTTTAATCCTGTTATTATTGACATTTTATTCTAATATTATTAAGGATCTTTTATTCTGATATTATTTATGATATCAGAATAAAAGATATATTTCATACATTTCCCTCTCATTTTGTAATCCTGGAAGATTAATTTTTTAAGTTATCACAAACAGTAAGTCTGTTAAAATTCTGCATTCCTAAAAAATTAATTTTTAAATTGTGATATTTCTAGAAATTACATAATAATGATGTTGGCTTTAAAAACACTGAATGTAGATCCCAAAAAAAACGTGAAGTAAGAAAAATAGTAAGTTTCAAGATTGAAAAAGACTCGTTATTTCTAAAAAAGGAATGCTATGCCATTTTGTTGTATATATCTAAATGTGTAAAAAGGATTTAGAAAATAAACTCATGAATGAATGAATATTGAATTTCCATAAATATTGTTACTTAATTTTTTTAAGAATCAAATTTAAAATGAGAAAAAAAAAAATGAATATTTGAATTAGAACAAAATTGCTTCTTGTTCAGTGGAAAAAAATTGTATTTGCAATTAAAATGGTGATATTGAAAATAAATCATATTATTGAATCACTCCAGTTCTATTTTGTTAATATACCATGAAAAATAGAAATACACATACATCTATTTTTTCCATTTGTAAATATTTTAGATGTCTTTAACAACAGTGTAAGCAAATTGAGCTATGATCTTGCTTAGTTCTTTGTATATTATTTTATATAAGGCAATTTATCTTGAATGATGCAAGTGTGGATGATTATGCTCACATATTTAATGTCTAATAGATTGAAACAAGCAAAGGATTCTAGAATATTCTTCAATATTATAGAACGCTTGGAATATTTATTTTAAAAGGAAACCGATAAAATATTTAAAAAGAAAGATATTTCAGGAAAGACATTAAATCATTGTTTGGATCTAATTTTAGACTTTATAATATCTTACTATTTATAATTAGGTTTTGTGAATTTATGGTGTACTTTATCCGTATTGCAATCTTTTATTTCACCCAACTTTGATAAATGCCATGAATGATAAAAATTTTGAGGAAAATTGATCTTCATACTTTCCTTTCTGTAATTATTTTACAATTTTTTTATTAATAACTGAACATTTTTTAAAAGTTTTATAAATATAATTTATATAAAAAAAAAAAAAACCTGTTGTCATTGTAACATGTATTTCGAATGGCATTACATCTTCGGGTAACCAGGAGTAACCTGATAATGACATGATGTAAAAAGATCACTTGTAATTTTCTTCATGTAGTTGTGCATTTCTATCTTATACTAATAATTATCTATTGATTTATTTTAATGCATTAAAGGCAAAAATTTAATAGATGCCTGTTTTGTATTAATATTTTTGATATCCATAAAGTAAATCTGCAAAAATATGAACATTTTAAGGATTTAATTTAAGAACTATTATAAGTTCAATTCTCTTTAAATATTGAATGACTATTTAAAAAAAATATTCTTGAATTGCCTAAAATATTTTAATTGCAATAATATTGCATTAAAATATTATTGCTATTAAATTTCCTTTTCAGTTATGCAACAAGGCCAATAACTCAAATTCTGTATTTTTTAATCAAGATTAACATTTTCATTTTAAAGCATGTTGAATGGAATGACCATAATTCTGAATTCTATTGGTTGCAATTATATATACCATTTATTTCCTGTCTTTCCATTGTAATGTGTACTTTACTTTTTTTCATATAGCATTCAATACAATTATTTCATCACTATTTATCTTTATTATACATAAATTTTTTTAAAATTTATTTAATATAAAGTTTTTTACAATTTTTGTGTAACATTTAAATAATTTTATAAGTTATAAAATTCAATAAAAATGTAAATATGAATGTAATTTTAAATAAATAAATAAAAATTTATTTAAAACTTCTTAATGAGTAATCTATTTATCTTTTTTTTTTTTTTTTTATCAGATATTGAAGTTTAAAAATATTTGGTACTAATCTTTTTTATCATTTGAAAATATTTTATGAAAGGTTGTGTTTATGAATGTTGAGGATTATGTTTATTTTCCTGTACTTATATTTTATTTATATGTTTATTTTTTCAGGCAAAGTATATATGGAACATCGCCATAAGTTACCATTTTATAGAGAAGTTTGGTTTCTAGTGATGCTTGCATCTTTGAGCGTTGTCATAATAATCCTTGTGGTTGCTGTTTTATGTGTTAAGAGTAAAGTTTACAAATATAAAAGTAAGAAATTTTCTTATTTGTTTAAATTCTAAAAGTGATTAATACTCTTTTTCTTTTCTTTTATTTTTATGCAAAAATAATTTTGTAATATTTTTTAATTTAGAAGAAGCACAGAAGTCTGTTCACGATGATCATATGAGCATGGATGATGGTGGATTTCCAAGTTTTGAGCTTAGGCAATCTAAGAGGGGAACATTATGTAAAAATTCTCTGTCTAGGAAAAATCACAATGCTATGCTCACTAAGTAAGATAGTGAATAAATTTGAAATTATATTTAAATTTTATCTTTTTATTTGTGGCTAATTCTTGACTTCATTAATATTAACTAATATTATGCAGTTAAAATCTTAAATTTTTTATAATATTATGATTCTTTTACTTTTTATTTTAACAATAAATAATGGTTATAAGTGGTAGTTATTGCTATTTGTGCAATAAATTAAACTAACTGATAAATATACTTTTGATCTTAAAGTTTTTATTTAAAGTTATTTATTTTTATATTTATAAAAGCAAAAATCTTTAAAACTAAGTAAATTTGTATTTAAAAATTATCCTTAATCACTGGAAGACTTAAATGGATAGTTCATTTTTAGTGCAAAATTGCTTTTAATGTATATTATACTTTGAAAAAATAATATGATTTGTTTGTACCTATTACTTATATTCAATATATCAAATATTAAACAAAGTTAGAAAAGTGGAGAAAAAAAAATCCTTTGAATGAGAAAACATTGAAGGATGTGTAGAGAAGTAACTAATATATTTGTTTCTATAACAAAGGATTATAAATTTGGAAACAATTCTGAATTTTCATAAGTTATAAATTGACCCTTTAAAATTCATAATGAATAACCATGTTAAAGTCATTAAAGACAATTTTTTAATTAAACAATGAAAACTTTATTAATAGAGTATATGAGTATCTCTCATTATATCCAACTTTAAAGTGATTGATCTTGATAATTAGAAATAGTTTCTTCTAAGTCTCTGAGAGTGACAGGGAGGGACAATTTATACAAAACATTTCCAAGGGCATGATCTCCAGTGACATTTTGGTTGAGTAAATATACAGCTACTCCATATGCACAAATTTTTCATTCTTCAATTTCATTTGTGCAGTGCTTATTAGGGGACTTTTTTGGGGATGTGCTATATTAACTATTGAAATAACAGCTTAGATGTTTGTCAGAGTATATATAAGTAGCTTTTAATGCGATTGGAGCACTCATTCCATTACTGTATGACAAATGCAGAATTCTATTTGTTGCTCTAAGATAAAATGCGATAACTTAAAGAAATTACTGTCCTACTTTTGATGCTTCTATCCCAAAACGTATGTTTGATGATGTTATGTGACTGACATGAAATTGTATGTCAGGACTCAAAATTTTCTGAAAAATTAGAATTTTGATTGTCTTAAAAACTTTTTATCTTTAATTATAATTCCTATATTTTGCACAATGCTGGTTTCTTATTTGTTAAGTATCTTTTTTGTGTATTTCTTGACAGAAATCCATGAAATGTAGAATTTACATACTTCGTAACTTCGTAGTTTTTATAATTTAGGTCTGAAAAATTAATATTTTCTTCTGTGTGCTTAATTTCTTGAAGTAAATGTGTTTAGTTCATACACATGTCTATTGGCATATTGCTTCTATTGAGAAAAATGTATTTAAGTCATATAATTGTTTACATTTTTGCTTAATAAAATTCAAGGGAACAATTTTTGTATGGTCCAATTATAATAAAAATGGATTATATTTCTGAAATATGTACTTCACAATGAAGATATTCAAAAGTCTTTTAATAGTTAGTTTGTATTATTTTGGTAAATACTTAAAGTAAAGCTATATCATTTTCTTTTTCTTTTGTGGTATATTATTGCTGCTTTTTTGTATAACTATTAAATTATTATGAATATTTTCTTTAATGAGAAATATTATAGTTCCACTTACACTAAATAAAAGAATTGCAAAATATTATAGTATGTTTTATTAAAACTCGTGAACTCTTTTTATTTAATTTTTTTAGTTTCTGGTTTCTATTTGATTTAATATATTTATATTAATAAATATTTACTTTATGTAGGTGCCCTCCTCGTCCCAGTCCTGGAAGTGTAACTTATTCTGATGATGATGATACCAAAGGTTATGATGAAAATTGTGATAGTAGTAGCCTTACTGAAAAGCCTTCTGAAATGAGCTCTTCTGATTCACAGGTAGAGTAAAGACTTTTTTCAATATTAAAAACACAATTATTTTGGTGCTTACCTTGAATATCTGATTTTTTAATTTGTAATATCTGGATTCTTTTTAAGTATTTTAAGGAAATGTGCAGAAACATATTTGATCTATAAAGATGCTTAAAATTATAAAAATTTCCGTTTCTTTTGGATATAGAATAATAAAGTTTATTTTGGTTGGAGATTTCATTTCATCAATTGCTTCTTTTAAAAATATGATAATTTTGTCTTCAATTTTTATAATTGAAATTGCATTCAAGGAAAATGATTAGATCTTCAAACTTTAATCTCTGGAAAGAATAGAATCTGCTATTATTTTGATATCAAGTTTCGTATATTAAGAAATATTAATTTTTTCTTTTTGCCATGTTTTCATCTTCTACTTTGGTTATTCATTCATATTTTTTTATTTTGAAAATTTTTAAGAAAAGTAACTATATTACTAAAGTAGCTACTACATGTTTTGTATTTAAAATAAATGATGTTGGATCTAATTTATTTCCTTTTTTATATCCTGATTTCTATTAGTATATTCCTGATACCTATCATGAAATTTGTTAGTTTACTTTGATAACTATTTCACTATCGTTTAAAAGTAATAAATGAATTTATCAAGTGTTATATTTTATAAACATGTTGGTAACCTTAATATGTCCGAAAAATTTATATTTAGTTTTTTCATTTGAAAACAGCATGTTTTAGTAGTGCGTAGATAATCATTTACAAATTTATATCTTTCATTTTCATTAGTATTATTTTTAGGCTTGAAATTAGGTAGCAAATGAGACTTAGTTAGTGAAAGTGGAATGAAACATAATTAATCACAATAAACAAATATTTAATTAGAAACCTTAATTTGAATGGAAATCTGTTGAAGTTTTGTATTTCCAAAGTTTATAAGGTTTTCTAATTTATTTTATATTGGTGAGAAAGTAGAACAACTTAATTATCTGATGTGTTTATTATAAGAGAATTGAATGTAAGCCATAGAATGATTTGAAATTAAACTCATAAAAGTATTTTTTTTCTTTTTAAAATTTAAAACGTTTTTTTTCATTTCTTTTTAGTAAAGTACCTTAAATAACAATTCTAATTTTTGAGATGTTATCATTATTAAATATTTATTTATGGTTTTACCATTTCTTAAAAATTTCATAGTCAGAATTAATATAGAAAATCCAGAAAGTGAAAGATGGTTGACAATATCTTGAAACAATTTTTATAAAAACTCATTGACTTATGAAATTTATAAGTTTTCTGAATTTTGATAATTTTTAAATGATTTATTATTCTTTTTATAATCTGTAAAAAGTACTTAAAGATTTTACTTGAAGTTAAAAATAAATAAAAAATAATTCTAGTATAAAACATAAAAATGACAAGTATTATTTGTGTTTATGTATTAAATATATATTTTTTATTTCATGCTATTAGTAGCTTTAAATGAGACTAGTAGATTTTATTCAAATTACTACTTACCAACTCTTCCAATTCTTTTTAGAAAAATTCCTGTTTTAAAAGTTTTGGAATTAGGCAATTTTTGAATAGTGAAGTGTAAACAATTTACTTTATGAAATTCATATATTTGAAAAATTAAATAAAAAACAAGAGAACAGAAATATAAAATAACGGAAATTTTATTATTGGGTGATTTGTTTTCTATCACAATTTAAATACATAATTTTCTTAAGTAAAGTAAACATTTGATTTAAAATTATTACTTAAATATAAGTTTTTTTTAATAATTTTTAAGTAACACATTTTTTCTATACATAAAATGAATTGTTTATCAATTCAATTTGATTCGTTAAAATAATAACTTTGTATTCAAAGATCAGGGGTATTTTAATTATCTATTATTCATTGTGTCTATATGAATAATAGATAATTAAAATATCTCTGATCTTTGAAAAGGAATTGTTCAAAACTATCATAAAATGAATTGTTTATTAATTCAATTAAATTTATTAAAATAATAACTTTGTATTCAAAGATCAGGGGTATTTTAACTATCTATTATTCATTGTGTCTTAAAAGTTATTTAAGCTTTAATTGATTTTTGGAATATTAATATGCCTTATATTTTTAAATTTAATTAAATTTTCTGTGATATTGTCTGTATATTGAACTGGAAAATTGAATTTGCAAGAAAAAGTAGAATCGTAAAAATATTAGCATAAAAATCTTTTATAACTAAATAAATATCCCTCAAGTGCCAGAAAGTTTCACAAAATTTTTGATTAAATATAAATTTATAATTTATGCATAAGCTTCTTGTTATAATAAATTTGAAGACATTTTAATATTTTATCTTAATTTAAGTATTTGAATCGAAGTATTGCATTATAAAGCTTAATGTGAAAAATGGAGGGAAAAACTAAAATTTTGGAAAGTTTAAAACAAAATTATTAACTATTATACCATTGTCACTTTCGTAATGTTTTTATCTATTATAAAAGTTATTATATTTTAGTTTTATGTCTGAAACAATAATTTCTAGTTGCATCAATGAACATTATGCTATTTAATAAATACATAAAAATAGAACTACTTTCTTTACTGTGAAAATTTTTTAGTTTTATTATTAAGAATAAAAACTAAATTTTCGGCACAATTTAATTTATCTTTTTTTATTTTTGAAAATTTGAATGTTAAATTGCTAAATGCACATACATAATTAATTTTGAATATTTTTTATTGTATTTACACAGATTTGAGTAAATTCTAAAAACTAATGTTTTTATTTGATTAATTGAACAACATATTTTTAAAAATCTATGGGATCATTTCCTAAAGCAATTTAGCAGCTTTTTTAAATTACTATGTCACTAAAAATAATTTTTTAAATCTTTTTATTTAATCTATAATTTTTGGTTGACATAAAAAAAATCTTTAAATTAATTTAAAGTTTGTTAGCTTTTGTAGAACAAATTGTTCAACTTTATATAGGTATATTATCTCAATTTAATCATATGATTGTGTCAAATCAACATGGTTCAAATCAGTAAAATTACTAGTAACAATTAAAAAGCGTTAGATAATTTACAGCAGCAATGAAGCAAACTACTGAAAATTAATTTTTGATACTCCCAGCTGATACTAATTCAAAAAGATATTCTAAATTGTCACAATGAAACAAATTTCTCTGAAATTGTTACATATCTCTATATTTGCTTGAATTGGATACTACACACCAAACTTGCTATTAATTGTATTCTTACTTTTTCATCATATTATTTTTATTTATGCTGACTAAACAGTCAGTCATATAAATTATATTGAATAATTAAATTAAAAATTTTTTTTTTTGAAAATTGCTGAAATTACATTGCATTTTTCTTTTTAAACTTACACCTTAAATCAATTGTATGTATTTAAAATATATGTATAATTTATAATTGAAAATATGATACATAAAAGTTTGGTATATGAGAAAAAAAAGTTTGAGCCAAGAAAAAATTACTTCTTTAACTCATTTAAAAATTTCTTATTAAGTTGTTTTATAAATTGTATTATTGTGGAATTTTTATTTTATTACTATGCATTCATAAAATATTACTGAACTTTAGCAGTTATTTCTCTCAGATTCTCTTTAATAAATATGATTTATATCTTAAAATTTATATTGCATATTCCAATATTTGAATAAATGTATTGAAATGTTGTTCAAGATATATGTCAAGATGGCCAATATTCAAATAATCATGCTATATATTCAAAGAGGAAGCCAATATTTTTTAATTATTCTTTCTTTTAAATAATTGCATATAAATGAAAAAAAATGTACGTTTCCTGAAATTTAGTAAGAAAAATTACTTTTTTTTAGAACAGGAATTTTTTAACTCTAAACTTAGAAAAGCATAATTTTTAAAATATTTACTATTTAAAAATATAATTTTTCTTATAAATTTTGAGTATATATTATCTTGTGTACTATAAATTTTTCTTTTGTACTATAGGGTTCTGATAGTGATAGAGAAAGTGATGGCAAAGCTGATCCGCATTCCTTTGTCAATCATTATGCAAATGTCAATGATACTTTAAGACAATCATGGAAACGTCAAAGACCTGTGAAGCCACCTAGTTACACAGACAGTGAACCAGAAGGTAGTATTCAAGTCAGTTTGAATGGCGGTCATATTGTCATGAACAATATGGCGGGATCAAGGGCTCCCTTGCCTGGATTTTCAAGTTTTGTGTAAAACACCACATGCTCCTACAATGTATTATTCTCTTTAAAAAAACAGTAAAGTATATAACTTTGTAATTACAGCATCTACTTTGATGAAGTGTTGACTTTTGTGTTACTGTTGCAAGAAGAATATAATACTAGATGTGGTGATATTTACTAGATTGTTGCATTTGTTGAAATTCCTGTTAAAATACCATCCATTTTTACAAAGTTAACTATATAACTGGCTGTTGCAGAATATTATTCCAGAATACATACATCTCTTATGTGAGTTATAAGTATTTTTATGTGGAAGCAATAAAGATTTTAAAATATATTAGAGTTCAATATCAAATAGTGTGCCATCAAAATCATCCTTTATTTTGTGTTTTCTTCATATCTTTTAAAAATATCCACAATTTATTATGTAACATAACTTTTCCTATTGTTTTTTGCATTTTATTCATACTTTGATTTTTTTAAATGTATCATATCAATGTAGATAAATCATTCTTTAGTTATTATCTCTTTCAAATTGTATTTAAAACATTTTTTTGGCTCTACTCTTTAGTAAGAATTTTTTTGCTAAATATTGTTATAATGTTTTAAAAATTGCTCATTGAATTTTTATATTTAAATATATTCTTAAGAATTCCATTTTATTAGTAATTCATATTTATTGTATACTTCCCAATTTTATGTCATTTTTATATGTAAGTATTTTATTAAAATAGTTTTCTCTTATTTTGAGAAATATTTAAAATTTTTTTAGAAACTATTTTTATTGTGTGACAATGCAATTCAACTTGTGTTTAGTAATTCATAAATATATATTTATTTTTTATTCAATAAGTGAATTTTTTTGCATGTATGTGTCAAAATTATTAATTCTAACTTTATTAGATAGAGAAAACCTTATTAAGTAAATAGCTTCATTGTTTTGACTAATTTTGTTTTTATTTACTTTGACTAAAGGAGGGTCAATAGAATATAAAAAAATTACAAGAAGTCAGATGGGTAATTTGTTTGACAACAGCAAAAATGTATTCCTTGCTGAATTATTAATATTGAAAATGAAAAGTCAGTTGTCATAAATGTGCTCAATTTAGCCCTTTCAAATATATTCTTAAGTTTTTATTTGTATCGTTTACTAATCCTTTATAAGTATTACAATTGATTAGTTGCATACAATAAATTGCCTAATTTTAGTGTGATATTAACGATTACTGAGTATGAAATTATGAAAATTTCTTTGTTATTGTAAAATATTCAAATTACAAGATTAAGATTTACCTAGCAGTAAGAATACTCATATTTGCACGACAATTAAAATATAATCAAATAATTCATTTGCAAAGAGCTAATGTATACATACATTTTTATACTCGTTTAGATAACATTGCAAGTTTAATTGCTGCACATTGAAGTAAATTTTTTCTGGATTATTTTTTTATATAGTTATAAACATTTTAAATTAGACTTTTCAGTGCCTTACAATTGATATAACAGTTATGTCTTAAAATAGTTGTTTGTAGATTGTTAAAAGATATTTCCAAAAATATATAAAATGAATTTGATATTATTAAGCCTACTATTTATTTATTTTACAAAAAGAAAAAAAAATAGTATATTTTATCATTAATTCTGATGTTCTTTTGATGATTATTATAGTATAGTTACTGAAATTTTGAATTCTCAAAATAGAATAAATGTAATGTAAAATGAATTCATGTACTTGCTTCAATTTATGAAGTATTATTTTTATAATTAAGCACCTATCTACATAATATTTTAATAAAATACATAAGTGTGGAAAATTTTTGTCAGATGCTTTTTATAATGTAAAAGTTTCGTTGATAATGTTGTACAAATGTATAATGTATAATATTTTGCTAAAATAATTCCACATCTTAAGTGGCTTATATTTCTTTGTTTTATTAATTAAACAACTTTTAAAACTTACAAAATTCTTTGACCTTGCAAGTAAGCTTTTCTATGTTTTTAGCTTTTGCTGGGAAATTATTTGGACCATTGATTATTTTATGTTTTTATTTGTAAGATTTGAATGATTCATCTTATAAATGTTATTTTGTAGATAATTTGCTCATTATTTTTCTGTTAAATTACCGGTTTCAATATTGTGCCTTATTTTGTTTTGTGTGTGTTTTTTGTTTTAATGAATTATGCTGCTATGTATAGTTCAAAATATTTGTTGTATTTTTAGTGAGAAATAATTCTAATTTTGTGTATTTGTGATACATTTTACATGTTCTGTTCACAAGTATTTATTTTTTGTTTGTTGAAGGAAAAAAAAAACTGGTGGAATTTTCATTTGGGTATATTTACACTGCCATTCTGTTGTAATTTTATAGTTTTGTACTTATGAACAAATTTAAAATTTAGTTTGTTTGCCTTGCTTTCTCTAGCCTTTTGTAATCCAAAAATACATTTTCTTCAGCTAAGAATGTAAGTATTAATCGTGTCCGTCCATTTAATGTTTTATATGATGAAAATCTTAAAATTGTAAATTAAATATACGTAAATAATGTCTAATCCGAACCATTTGTCTAGAAATTATGTGATATATTCACTATATTTTCATAAATATTTTGTAAATTGATCACTGCGTTATAGTAATATTTTTTGGAGAATAAGTTTCATCTTGATTAGTTTTAAACCAGGCATTTTTAGTATAAAGCATTTTATTTCAAACAAATTAAAATATAAAAAATTAAGTCATTGTACTCTGAACTGACTAGTTTTTAATATTAAAATGGTTTTTCAAATCATCTTGAAAAGCAGTTATATAAAATTGAATAATTTGTAATTTCCAAAAGGATTAATTGTTGTAATATTGAAGTGAAATATTAAGTTATTCCCTGGTTTACTTTTATTTTATTTAAAAAAATTTCAATATATTAGTACTATGCATTTGTAAAAAACTGTTTCATTATTTATTTTTCACATGTATAATAAAAAGTCTGGTTACTTTTTATTCATGAATTTTATAAATGTTTGTAATAAATATTTTAAAATGATTTAATGTTATTTATTTTCTCTATTAGTTTATCAGCAGGGTAAATTTTTTGTATCTAAATGTAACTAAAATAAAAAAATATTTCATCAAGTTAAATAATTTCAGTATTAGTTAAATAATTTCTGCAGTGTCTTTCATTAAAAAAAAAAAAAAAAAAAAAAAAAAAAAGTATATTTTTTTATAAGTTAGTAAATTGTAATATATTAAAAATGAACGAAACAATCGACTTAGATCAAACGCTTAAACAATTTTCATGTAAGTTTGGCCTTATTACTTTTAGTGGAAATTAAGAAAATAATTTTTATGAAACATGTACTTTTTTAAATCTTATGCTAATTGAAAAAACATTTAGTAAATATCAATTTAGCAAAATTTTTCCGAAAATTCTAAAATATTATTTATTACGTTCAAAAACAATAATTTTGAACATTTTCCCTTATTATTTAAATAAAATTCTAGCAATGAAACATTTATTGAAACTAACAACTATCTCTCACAAAATTCTACACTTTTTAATAAAATTTTTAATCTTAAAATCTATTTTATAACTAAAACAATATATAATTTTGAATTAATTAGTTTACTCATTCACAATACATTTTATTTAAGCGAGATTGAAGCTGGAGCATTTATGCTATAAGTTTTTACTGGAATTACAGGGTAGTTTACTTTTCGACCTCTTATTTAACAGTTTCTTATTCAATTAAACTCTCAGTTGTGAATATTTTGCAGTAGTTTGTAACTCATTCATAACCTGTTAAAATATCCCTTACGTATAAAAAGTGATCGCTGAGTTAAACATATTAAATCATTATTATTGGAAAAATAAATTATATAGAAAATCTGATTAAAATAATAGAATTGTTATTTTTCAATTAATATATGAATTTGTTATTGTACAATATGAATTTGTTATTGTATTAATTGAAAAATTAATATATGAAGTATTGTACAGAAACTAACAGTAAAAACAGAAACTAGGATATGAATTTTATGCATAGATTTCTGTAAATGTGCATAATATCTGTTCTCTGTATCTCTTGGAAATACTCAGCATACAAATCAACTTCAGATTAAGAATAAAGTTAAAAAATTCTAACTCTTAATTTGGTTGATAAAGTTTTAAACTGATGCTAAAGTGATACTTAGAAAACAACAGAAAATCTTTTTGCTCTGAATTCTTGTTAAAATTAGAATGATTGAGCAATTTGTAAATGTATAAGGCAAAGAAATTTCGTTAAATATTTTATGTAAGTGTTGGAAATATTTAAATACTGCTGCTTTTTAATTGAAAACTACTCAAGTTTTCTTAAACCAGTGATAGTTCTGATTGTGAATATGTTTATCATATTTGTTAGTGAACAGAATCACTTTTAAACTGGTATTTATAGTTTGAAATTGATTCCGAATGAATACAACAACTGGTGGCTGAAGTGTGAATCATTCACAAATTAATGAATTTAGTTCAAGACAGACCACTGATGCTCTGAGACAAAATTTTTGAAAATGCATGATGGAAATTATTGTAATTCATTTACAAAAGCTAAGTTATATCTAGAATCTTATAAATACATGCTTGAAAAATACTATGTAGAGGTGTTGATAGTTAAAAATTCTTCATATTTCATATTTAATTTTTTTCTAAAAAATTGGTGATATAATTAGTACTAGGGATTTCAAATCATTAAACAAAAGGAGCTTAAATTTTGAAGCACACTTGAAATTCGTTAAATGCAAATTATTGTTGCATTTGCATGATATTTTTATTTATTGCTGGGTTTTTACCCAAGAAAATTGTTAAACTTAGATTGAAGAAGGGAAAAAATTTCTGAATAGAATTCAATTTATAATTATCTGTAAGGATAAATTTATAAAAGTTGTTCCATTCTTTATAAAAGTTCTTTAAAAAAATATTTTTAAATTTGAGTGCTATCAACTATTTTCACATTTTTCGTTTTTTGAAATTGGTTTGTAATTGGTAAAAATAAGTAACCTTTGAAATCAGCATAAAAAATATAGAACCCAAAATCTACATTGAGAAAATTTTCATTAAAAATTTCCATTTTAGTGTAATCATTTTCAACATAAATTGATAAATTTGAAACAGAATGATAAAATTTAGAGAAAAAGTTAGAATATGAGTAAAATTTAAAAAATTTTGATATCCAGCTCATCCAAATGATATTTATAAAATGTAACATTTTATATATTAAAATTATTTAGCATTCATTAAAGTAAATTATCCAAAGTATTGTAAACTGTATCAGACATTTGTAACCAGTCAAAGTAAAGTTTGTAATATTCTTTTGTACTGAAAATAATTGAAGAGTATATCATTCTAAAATAAAATGTACAAAAGTAACAAGACACAATTCATAATGTCTCCTATAGTTCAAGTAAATTAATTCTAGTTCAAAGGAATAACATGTATGTATTTATGAGGTTATTATTAGAATTAATGTATAAATGTTTGTTTTTCTTGAATAATTTAAAATTTTTCTATTGAATCAGAATATTATACATTCATTTTATATATTTTTGCGCTTTCATTATCACAGGATTATTTTTACTTTTGATTATGGAATGTAAAACTAATTCTCCTATTTGTAGATTGCTGGATATTATATTTACTATAATTAAATGTCGACAGATTGTACTCGGGACATTTATATGATAGGAAGATGATGTTATATGCAAATAATTAGTTTTTTGACGCATTCATATAAAAATGCTGACAGTAGTGGTAAGCACACTCTTTAAAATTGTACTGCTGTTTCTCATACACAAAATTATATTTCATTTTATTGTGGTTTGATGAAAAGAAGTGATGTTTCGTATGAAAAAATAATATTTATTTGATTTTGATAGAGGTTGAGTTGTAGCGTACTAATATTGCGGTTTATCCTATCACAGTATTGCTGCTCGTATCTGCCGAGATCACATGACTGTCTACATAATATAGAATCGATGGGTTCAGAAAGATCATATGGAACGTTATGACGGATTTCAGTATCCCCCGACCATTAAAATTCAAGAAGACGGATATATTATCCTCATATCCTTGATGGATCGTACAACCATATGAATCCCGAGCTCAGAAATGCTTCCATTTGTAAGAAGTGTCTTAACTAAACAATTCGATTTTATAAAAGCATTTGGAATTATCAACTCAATGATTCTGGTTTCAGTTAACCTTAATGCTATATCACAGACAACAGCGTGATCAAACTTTTAATTAGCCACAAGAACGGCGTGGCATCGTGTTTGTAGACATCATGATAATCGTATCCGTGTTTGGCGATAACGTGAATAACTCATTATTAGTGTGGATTCAACAAATGTTTTCACTACTTGGAATGATGGGATGAGATACTTTTTGATGCATATTTAAATCACTTCTTGTTCACATTGACAATATTTTAAACTGTGAATTGATGTGATTCTACCATTTACTTGAAACATTGTAACCTAAATTTCAGTAAGGTCTGCCATATGTTGCCCGTATTATATAAATTTCCTTTGATACAGAAAATGTTGAGGCTCTGTCTTAGCTAATGTTTTCCCAAGTTTCTAGCCAATAAAATACCCACGGTCAGTGGTTGTGCGTAACTTAAAGCTCCCCATCATACACCAGTTATTACAGTAGATAAATTATTTCATCATGTTAAAGCTGCATGGGTAGTTGTAGCTGTACATGCCCTATGATTTTTATTTGACTCTGTACCCAAAAGTAAATGTCCTACGAATGTTGAGTATTGATTATCAATAAATGTGCTGTTATCCGAGTACTAATTTCTCACCGTCTATGCTGATCCATTTTTTAAAATTTAATCATTCGCTATTTTTTATGTAATAAAAGTTTTACTAATATCATTCATTAAGATTTCTATTAATATCATTAAAATTGCTGTACCAGAAAGAAAGTTATTTACTTTTCTATCTGGTACACAGCAATTTTAATAACCAATGGTATGAATTTAAGCTATTTGCTATCTATCTCGTAAGTCTTGTTAAAATTTCCGCACAAGCATTTAATCAATCAAATTGATTAAAAATCAAATTTAATTTATTAATGGGAAAATAATTTTAATCTTTTATAATAACATAAAAGGAAAAAGAAAGAGGAAAACATAAAACAAAAATCTTTTATGTTTTTAAATGTAATCCTATAATGAATCTAAAGTAATTTGTAGTTCAGTGTAATATAAAGTAAAATAGAATCGCGTGTGTAAAATTACTGTAATAATAATAAGATTTGATTTAAAAATCAATATTTAAAAAAAAAAACTATCAGTAATTTTTGAAATTCAATGAAAATTGAATTTTAAAAACAGTTATATATATGAATCCTATTCTTACAATTATTAAAAATCAGGAATATTAAAAAATTAAATAATTGGCTGAATAGAAAGGAATTTCAAAATACGAAATTGATTGAATTATATTATAAATGGAAAATCAAGGTTATGTGATGAAGAAATTAGAAAAAAAGCTTTTTTAGAATGAAAATTTTAATAAAATATAATAGCAAAAGTTATTTTTAAGGAATCTCGTGATAATTTATATTGATATGTTATGCTCTTGAATAAAGGATTAATGACAATTCTCTTTTAATAAAATAAAATGCAGATTGAATCTAATAAAGAAGAATTCAATTATTAATGTCTTTGAGTTTATTTTTATAAAAATGCATTAATCATCTTGGATCATATTTGGGAATTTTCTTCTTTTGTTACATGAAATATAACAAACATAATTTCGTGTCAAACATTTCATATGAATGGTTTCATGCTGAAAATGTTGAGTCGTATAATGGTTTTAAACGGTTCGTATTTTTCATTTTTTTGGTCCCAATAATGATATTTTATTCACAATAAAAAGGATATTTTTTTGTATGATGGATGTTCAATAATATATTCGTTCTTTCAGTAGCTTAAATTTACAAATGAAAACAAATCGTGAAATCGAGTAAATTTTATGCGACTTCCTAAATAGATTATACAATTTTATGAAAATGTCAAGTTCATCTTTTTTATATATGGCCCATTATTTTCTTTAGCAATAGTTCTTTAAGTCATTAATTATGCAAATAGTTTGCTTTCAAAAAGGATAGAAACATGTGGTATTCCTTTTACTTAATAAATACGTTTTTTAGTCCTATTAATTGTTTCACTTTTAATCGCTTTTTTTAAATAAATTCTTTTGCAAGTTTTCATAATTTCTTTTAAAAATTTCACCTTGTTGTTTTTTTATGATTTACCTTAATTTTAATATACCAATCGGCATTTGATACTTTACACATTCAAATAACTTTATGTTGAAGTCGTTAATTTCTTATTTTAGATAAATATAATGAATGCAATCATATGTGCAATGCATAATACAACATCCATAGCATTCATATTGTTTGTAACAGTTGATGAGCGAGCGAACTCTCTGTAAGTATCATTCCTATACTCGTTCATTTAAATTTTGCAGTCAAGCAAAATACGTAATTCCACTAATCCACTAAAATACTTTTATATAAACTAAAGAAATATGATGAAGTGAATGTATTATACCTATGAAATCAAATAAGGAACTATGGAACTTGAAATGATGGTTACAGGATGTATAAAACTCTCAAATTATAAAAAACTGGAATGTATCTGCAAATAATAAATGCATACAACCAATGAAACATGCTATGAAGTAGACAGTGCCTATATACAACAGGACTCTGACGAAGCTGTAATGTCAATTTTCGCTGCTACAGTAACAGGTTATCAAGATTTAAGGGACTTTTAACTTGGCACGAGAGAGGGGACATAAAATTTAGAATGAGAATATGAAATTTTGATTTTCTCCTTACTATTATTCTATGTCATTTCTCGTATGATGATTCCACGAATGTACCATAAATATTGAGTGTTGAATAAAATACCAAATTTCTCTTGTGATGTGGCCGAAAAGAGACCTTGGAAGGATGGAATCAACAGTAACTGATGAGGATTCTTAAATTAGACACTTCCTCAGCATAGTTGCAAATTGCAATGCTGTGGCATCAACAAGTGTCAGCTATGTCATCAAAAAATATCGTTGTAGGAGTATCTATAAGTGTCAGACTTGGATAATTCCAACTGGGCAGTATGACGCTTTCCCATTGAGAATTTCTTTTGAATTCTAGGATAATTTTTTTGACATTTCCATTGATCTCTAAAGTCTTCAAACTTTTGCACTTCGATGGATTTGTTAAATGCTCTGCAAGGTTAATGATGGAATTAACTTCTAGGATATCTTCAGACATTTGACTATACATTAGTGCATGCCTAATCTGCAATCTTGCATCTCATGTGAACTGTACATGATATATTAGGTACAAATTTCTAATTTTTTTTAAGTATACAGTAAATCATTAAATAAATAAGTTATTTGTGCATAGACTTCTCAACATTAATAGTTATGTTATTAAGCCATAATAATATTTTCATTTGGAAAACCACTGTTGGTGTTAGATAAAACGGTTCATGACAAACTTTACCATTGAGTTATATTAAATATGCACACGGTTATAATTCAGTTACTTTTGAGTTGACTTTAAAATATTTTCTTTTTGAACACATCATCAGTACATTACAATTTTTTACTCAAAAATTGGTTTCATACGCATTAAAAATGTTGAATAAGGGAGTTTAGTTAATTATGAAATCTAATATTTTGAGTTAGGCTTATGTAACATTTTAAAAAGGATATGTATGTTGAATGTTATAAAATTACTTTTTTTATAAATTCTACATATTCCTACTTAATTTAAATTGATTCAAATGCTAAATGAAAAAAAATGCATAGTTGAAATAATTTGTCTTAAATTTAACATGATCTCTTAATATAAGCTATATAAATTATTTATGTTAAAATAATTTTACATACAATTTATAATATATTAACAGAAGCTCTTTAAACTGTGTTAATCCAATCTATTTTAATCCTTCTGAGGTCTAATGATAGAGGCAAAGTTAAAATTAAAATGTTGGCGATTCATAGCTTCATGTCCGAAGGTAGTTTAAGTGTAAGATTTCCTAATTATTATTAAACTCCCTTATTTAATAATAAGAGAAATTTTTTCAAATCGATAAAACTTTCTTACCTGCAAATATATATTTATGAATTAAAAATAACAAAATATTTACACTGACGAAATTTTCTCATCTGCAAACTTATATTTATGAGGACAATTTAGCTTACATCAATAATGAAATTTTTTGCAAAGTTACAAATTCCTGAAAATTTCAGAAATATCCATTTCAAATTTTCGGGACATCAAAATCTGCTTTGATCATTAGCTTTTTTGAAGAAATACACATAATCTTAGGAATAATAGTTCACTATCTTCAGAATAAATTATATATCGTTTCCACGAGATCAAACAACATCTAGGTGAACTCAGTGTCAAATCATAATTTTTGGCTGTTCATTGTAAATATGTACACAAAAACTTACTCATAGATAAAAATGTATTTTCGAAAATCATCTTACGTAAATATGTATTAATGTTTGAAAAAAATAATTAGCAAAATTTCTTGACACATGTCTGTACAAGATATTGAAAGTTTATTTTTGTCTAGCATATTTCTGTGACAAACATATGAAATACGTCAGTAAAACCTTTTACTGATATATTCTTATTCAATGGTAACTGTTTTAAAGAATATTATATTCTATCGGAGTTGAAATCAGCTCAAAAATAATTTTATTTATTATTTCTTGAAAAGCAGAAGTTACATCGCGTCTAATTCAGTAGTTCTTGATTCTATTTTATATTTATTAATGAAATGATTTACAAATGAATATTATTTATTTTGTATTTTATTTATATTCAAATGATTTAATTGTAATTAAACAAGATTTTATAACGTGTCTTCGAGAAATAAAATGAAACTTCTGATTTATTTACTCATTAATTTTAAGGATCGTAGTAATTTTTGTTAATCATATAATTTTTTTAATGTATTGATTTTTAGGAGTTATTAATTTTTTTAAAACTTCAAACTGTCACAGAAACACATTACAAATCACAGGAACAAATAGTTTGATGCGATATTTTTATTTTGAAAAAATAATGCTTATTCACTCTCTTATGATTGAAAAGGGCTTCATTAATTTAATTGATTGATTTTACTGTCAAGTTTGCCTATTTTATCATTAATGTGCATTAATAATGACGAGCAGAGATTAAGACAGTAAGCCATTAATTCAAGCTAAATATAGCATCTAATCGGTTCGAAATTCAATGTGTTATGTATGAATGGAGTGAAACTGAATTACTTTATCTGTTTAATCAGGTATTAAAGCTTTGGCTCCTTAATCTTCATAATTGAATCAAATTGAATTAAGGCTTTTTAAATGAATGAAGCCTGTAGATAATCGAAGAGATCTTTACAAACTACTGAATCCAATTCTCATTATGTCACTAATTGAGGAAACTCACACCAGATGTCAGAATTCTGACAATGACCATTAACTAAAGTTTCCAGATATGCCAATTTGCTTGTTTAAAGCATCACAGAAAGTAGCTTCAATTATTAGAATCTGAATATGGTAAGCTGAAATTAGACAGATTCATTAAACTAAAAATATTAAATATGTAAAGAATGTAAGCTTTAAAAAAAGCAAAATAAAATATTGTATTTATTTATTGTAAATAGATTTATTGTTACTGTATGCGTATCCTATTCTACTGAATGTGTTTTGCACGTTCTTGTAAAATTAAAAATAAAAAAATATTCTCAAAAATTAAAAGAGGATAATATCTTTTATAAAAAGAAACTAAATAATATCTTCTCGAGAAACGCTTGATAATTTTTATAAATAGATAATTCTCTCTAGGTATGTATGATTAATTGCATGCATGATTAACCGTTTGTGACAAATAGTTGTTTTTTGTACGGAGGGCTTATGAGCTTAGGAAGTTTAAAGTGAATTTCGAACCAATGCATACATACATAACATGATTATAAACCCATGCGTAAAGTAAGATTCAAACTGTTTAACTACAAGCCAAAGTAGCACATGATTTATTTATTTATTTTTTATTCAGTATCAGCCAGGCTAGAAATATAGGGTGCGCCGTTCCACATTTCCAACTGAACCATAATTTGGTGTAGAATCCAACTTCCTCAGTACACACATGTCACAGGTACCCGTTTATAGGGCAGGCAACCATTCTTACTAAATTTATACAAGGAAAGGTCAAAGACAGGAGAGAAAGAAAAAGAAGGTATATCCATGGCCAAACCGGGATTCGAACCCAGGACCCCCTATCCGCAGTCAGGCAAGCTAACCACTAGCCAAGGTGGGCGGGAAGAATATTAAATAACAATACCATCTGATATGTATAATATTGAAAAAGTTGAAGGTTGTAAGTGTAACATTTATAAATAACATACTTGAAAGATAATAATATTACAAATATATTGATTTTTATTCTATGAAAAAGTGTCAGTTGCTTTTCACTATAATTTAAGAGGGATTTTTATCATATCGAGCTTAGTGGTATTACTTTTCAGATAGGAAAGTTGCAATCTTAATCTTCCTCTTTTATAAATGAGTTGCATGTTTGCTTTTTTATGAGTTGTTGAGGTTTGTGCTTGAGAGTTTCTCAGATTTGTTCAGTTTTGACATGTGTATACCACCTCTACCTAAGTTCTCCTGAAAAGAAGAATCACAGTGGATGTTCAAATGCTTTACAACTTCTTTCAGTGATAAAGGAATATTATTTAGCATATATAAAATTTCTTCCCTGATGGTGAATATAGTTTTCTGCTCTAGTCAGGTTAGTTATAATGTGATGCCAAATACTTTTTAGCAAGGATTATTATTTGGGAATATTAATCCATGACAATCAAGCAATTTCTAATTGATTTCTTCAATATTAGATAAATCACCAGTCTTCTGACTCCTTGGCTGTTGATCTCAAATTGAATCCCGGTTACGGGCATGGACGTTTCCTTTTTTTATTTGTGTTTCCTTGTCCTTCTTCTGAGATGATGAATGAATGTGGCTCACCCTATTATTGGGTTTGTGGTGGTGTGATGTGGGTAATGCTGCTCATATCATCATGACTTGGTTCACACAGGTGCCTACCAGTAGCAGTTTCGGGCCTTGAAGTGGTGAAGGGTTAGTCGCAGAGTGCTAGTCATTAGAAATATATATATATATATATATACA
>JAPDSC010018902.1:314234-361979 GCA_026290005.1 Latrodectus geometricus
CATATATTTATCAAAAAATTTTAAAGGCACACAATAGCCTTCTCATTTTTAATATGCCTTTTTGCATATCTATTATAGTTCATTTTGATTATAACAAATAATTTTCTATTCTGTTGAGTGATATTATGTTCCTAAGATAACTATTCCTAAGATTTTTCTTAGTAATTATTGTTCATTAGCAGTTTTAATTATTGATTCTTGAGTGATGTGTTCATCTGAATAGTAAAGAATGAACAGAATAGAAGCAAAGGAAAAACTATTAGATCTTATATTTTAATGAAAAATTTAAATAGTTGCTGATAAGTATTTTCAACATTCAAATTCTATCTTGCAATTATTTACTTTTTTAAACGAAATGTTTAGAGCAATAATTATGAAAGAAAAATTTCGATAATGAATTTTTAAAATGAAAGTCATTATAATTATATTGAAGTTGCTTGTAACTCATTAATGTTTCAGTATTGGTTATTGTCATATCTTTTAGCTTTTACTTCTTTAAATAATGTTTGCATTTATTTTGTTACATGTTAACTATCGGGTTAAAATATTTTTCAAAATAAAAGATCTAGAGAAATATATACAGTTGTATAAATATATATAGTTGTATACATATAGTTGTTAAAATGAGATACAATTGAATGGAATGAATAAACTATTTATAATCTCTTTATAAAATAAATATGTTTATTCTATAAATAAGCTCTTTATTTTATGATCTGTTTTATCTAAAAATATGGGTATCTTCAGTTTCTCAACGTATAGGATATCAAAATTGAAAAATTTTAAAATCTCTTTTCCGCTCAAAGTGATTCCTGTATCACATGAAAAATAATTTTTCCAGAGTGTCCGAAAAAGAATGATAAGTTACATGTTATAATTGATCTCACTGGGTAGTACACTAATATGCATTATTGACTATTTAAACGCAACGTCTCTGTGTCTGTTTTGCATCATATATAATTACTTTTGAAAATGTATTGCGTTTGATTGAAAGCGCGCTAGAAAAGAATAAAATGCTAGTTATCCTTACTGAATGCTGTATAATTGAAGAAATGGATAACATTATTTATAGTAAATAATCTATGAAATTTTATAAATAATGTTCAACAATATTGTTTTGTTTAAATAAGTTTCAATGATTTAACGAATGCTAATAAATACATAAAAATATATAAATATCACTAACTCTCAGAGTACTGTGTTTTTGCATAAGATATATATTCAATAAGCCTTCTTATATATTTAAATATTTAAAGATACATGAGAAAAGATATATATTCCAGCATTAATTTTTAAAATAAGTATGGCGACTCTTATTTTAAGAACTAATACTTCTTTTACTGTGCGCAAATAATTTTGTAATATTTCTGAGAGAATATATTTAAAATAATAATACGTTTAATTACGTTTAATTGTATTAAAATTTTGAAGATGATTGTCTTTCATGATATGCCTTACATTTTAGGAAATATTATGTGCTAAATAAATTTAAGTAATGTTTGAATGAAATCTCATATTTCATAGAAGATTCTTAATTTGGATTAACAATTGACTATCACATCAAATGATAAACAGAAATTTATAGAAAGTTACACGTGTATCATAACGAAAAGATTACAAGTAGAAGTCAAGAAACATTTTTATTGGCCAATAATAAAAGAAGATACTGAGAAATATTTTAAGGTATAAAATTCGTCACAATAAAATATCAATGCTTAAAGTGAAAAAAAAATAATAATTCATTCGACAAATTTATCTTAAATAAATCATAAGAAACAGTTTTGAATTTTTGATTACATATCGACAATATTTATTGATAACAGATTTAAATTTCAAAATAAAAATAAAAGTAAACTTAATACAGTGAATTATCAATGTAAATAATTCATACGGTTATAGGATTTTAATTATACTAATCAGAATTAATTCTGACTTGTATAGTTAAAATCCCATTAGCATTTAAATAATATATAAAATATATGAGGCTTAATTATTCCACACATAATTTAAATGATTGAAAGTGAATAATTTTATAAAAAAAAATTAATGAAATCTAATTTTTTCATTGCAGAATTGTTTTTTTTTAGTTTTCAACACGAAATTTTGTTAAGATTTTAACCAAATATTTACGAAAAGTTTTAGTTATCAAATTAAATATTGTAAAATTTATGATGCAGAAAAATTTCTTGATTACAACCATCAATATCAAATAAATGATTACACCGATAAAATACTTCAGGTTTCATGCAAAATTTAAAACTTATCGAAATATATGAGCTTTCTTGTTTGTCCTTAGTTAATGATATTTTTATTATTAGAAAACTTCTTAAACTTACAAATGATTTTAAGTTAAAGCAGACAGCTTATAATGACCGTCTGTCTTGTCACAAGAAATTAATCGCAAGCTTATGTTTTATTCAATAATCAAAGTCTAGCCTCCGTCTGTATTATTTCATTTACCTAATCCCTCTTTCTTAAAGTATTAGATATGATATAGGAAGTGAGTCGGAAATTTCTATTAAACAACTGACTTTTAAGTTAATCAAACTAACGCAAAAGGATTAAATTAAAAACATTAAGATCGAGATTTCCAAATATATTTTCAATTTAGAGTCATTATAAGACAGTCACAAAAATGAAATTTATTTTTGAAAAACTTATTTTAATAAAAAAAGTTTCACATCAAATTTGAAATCTGGGTGCTATTCATTGAGTTTTTAATAGCGATATCATAAAGACATTTTTTTATTGTTATTAATAAGGAAAGTAGTTGTTAAGTTAATTAAACCATTTTATTTATAATATAGAATATTCTTTTATACTTTAAAACTTTTAATTTTAATGTAAATAGCAGAAATAAATAATTAATAATAGAATTAATAATAAACAATTGAATACTGAATGAATTTAATTAAAACGCGTATGTGCAGATATAAAATCCTTCAATGAAAACAAACAAAAATAAAAATACTTTATCGGGATTTTGAGTACATAAATTTTAAAAGCATGCTGTCTCTGTCTGTCTCTCTCTCTATATATATATATAATCTATAACATTGGTAATACTGCATTAAAAACTTAAAATCTTAACAACTTTTAATTAGTTGTTGTTATGCAATAGATTGAAAATGTTAAAAAATTTGCTAATTGAAGCAGGTTAAAAATATTGCAATGTTCTGTTTTTTAATTATGATATTCGAATTTTTTTAGAAATTAAATAATTTGTTGAAATAAAAAACATATCTATTACAGTTTTCATTATAAAAGAATAATGTATGTGCACATTTAATTATAAAGAGAAAACATAAGTCGTTTGAAATTAATAAGCCTAGTGTAAATATTTCAGAGCTTTTCTATAATTTCTGAAACTAAATAAATGATAAACAAATGAAAAAGATGTCCAGATAGAATTATTTAGCAATTATGAAATACATAAAATGTTTAAAAAAAGAGAAAAAAATGTTTTAATTAATTTTTTGAATGAAACATATTATATAACCTAGTGAAAAGTTAATTACAGCGTTTTCCTATTTTCACAATAGGCATAGGAAAATAGTTAGAATCTATTGATTTCATATCTCATAGTTATTCAGTAACAATTATTTTTCATATTATATAATAATGAATTAATAATTTTTTTAAATATCATAAAATAAAATGTTATTGATAAAAATTATTTAACAAAATAAAACTGAATATAAAAAGTTCATTCAAAAATTTTTGTACTCTGTACTTGACGATTTAAAAAGAATTGAAGAACAATTTGATGTAATACGCTGCATTTTTAGACTAAACAATTTAAAATGGTTGTAGCATTATAAGTTGTTAGAAATGTTTCCGGATTTTCTGTTTATTAAAATAAGGTATAAAATTTAGAAAATAACTTTAGATGGTTATTTTCTGATAGAAAATGATTTATTATTTCATATTGTATTAGAAAAAAATATTTAAAGGCATTAATTTTTCTTATCAATATAAGAGTACAATCAAAATAAAATTGATTAAAATATTGATGGATTTTATAATCATGCGTTTTCAAAGCCTGAGATCTTAGTTTTGTACTAAATAAGATAATTATTGTAAAAGCTTTATTGTTATTTTATGACCATAAAAAATATAAAGTTTAAGTGTATGTTGTTAATTTATCCATATATATAGCCCAGAAAATAATTAAAGAACACTTGGATATAGCTATGTATAATATCTATGTATAAACTATACATATTTGTTTTACAAATGTTTCCAAAATATGTGTT
Source organism: Latrodectus geometricus (assembly GCA_026290005.1). Classification (NCBI taxonomy): domain Eukaryota; kingdom Metazoa; phylum Arthropoda; class Arachnida; order Araneae; family Theridiidae; genus Latrodectus; species Latrodectus geometricus. Next base: position 318,491 of record JAPDSC010018902.1, read on the forward strand.
GTTAAATTACTATAATTTTTTAACTATCTAAAACAATGCTTAACTTTAAATATGTTCTTAATGATTTTATTTATATATATTTTTTTACAACACGAGTTTTTGTGTGGGATTATTGAAAGTTTATACTTTAAAAGAAATATTTAATTAATAAAATTTCAAATGAATTTATGTTGAGTAACTTTACATACATTTGGTTAATAAGAAAATCATCAATTAAAGAATTGCCAAAAGTTCTCTCATATTGCAAACAATATTTCAAAGGAATATATTATGAATGTAGGAAAAATATTTTTGAGGAAATTTGATTTTATTAGCAAAAAATCGTTTAATATTATTCTTTAAATTTCACAAATTAATTTCATTTTTGTCATCGACAGCTGATCAAAATATTTTTAATATATATAATCTTCTTTAAAAAATCTTAATTGCTTTTTCTCGAGAATGAATTTTTTTTTTTATGAAAATAGGAAGTAATCAAAAATCTTCTTAAGGTGTAAGACAAATTAAATTAAATGCTTTGAAAAAAGTAGAAAAATCAATGAGCCTTCTTTTTATGTCACATTTAAAATTTTGACTCAGTTTAAAAAAATTAAAATTGTAATAAAAATAAATTGATTAACGCATAAGGTACACTGGTTACCAAAAATGAAGGAAAAATCTCAAAAACGGTGATAACTATCCCAACAATAAGTTAATCACAATGAAATTTGAATATGATGGTAGGTAAAGGGAGCTGAACAATATGAGCTTATAAAAAAATAGGGGCGCTACTGTCAGAAAATGTCATTTACGTAGAGCATAAAAATAGACGTCTCACGGTGGTAAATGTCACTGAGATTAGAAATCTAGTATAAGAAAATTGTAACAATTGTCTCCATTCATTATTTGACCGAAAAATTTCAATGGTGAGCTATTGGGAGACTAGAGGCAGGACAAAGTCAGATAGAAGTGGCTAGATGGCTGAATGTTCGTCTGTCTGTCATTCATAGACTTTGGCAACAATTTCTGATCTCGGATCCGGCATTCAGGGGAACAGCCAGGATCACAACTACTACGAGTGTAGATGACCGATATTTGCCATTATGCGCACAACAGAGCATGTGTTCTTGGGGTACAGCAGACCAAGCAGGTTCCACCTGTTGCCAAAGTTGATCTGGTGTGGAAGCTGGGGATATAATCTGGGTCAATAGTTGAGCAATCATGGACCACATGTTTCCTATCGGCAAAAAATTTGGAGAGAAAGCCGGCTAAGGAAGCAATTCAATCTGGCAATTCACGAAGAACACTTGGACAATGCGTGCCACGTGTAGTCAAGTATTATCCTTTTGAGATATGGCTGAGGGCAAGCCCTGAAAGTAAGGAAGGCCAACTGGCTCCAATACTTCAGAGATGTAGAGCTGACTGTTTACAGTACCGGCAATGAGTACTAGAAGAGAGAGAGAGAGAGAGAGTAATAGCCAATACCTCCCCATACTATAATAACAGGTGCAGGACCAATGTGGCGGTGCATAACACATCTGTTCAGCATCTTCTCCACGGTGTCTGCAGAATCGAACGTGATCATTGTAATGTTGCAGACAGGAGCGAGAATCATCAGTAAAGACAATTTGATTCCATTCTGCCATCCACATCTTTCTTTCATTGCACTATTGGTAACGGAGACATTGGCGAGGTTGGATTTTAACCATTGTAAGTAGCAATGTCACGTAATTAGGATTCACATTCTCGATAATCTTCTCCGATCACACTTTTTGCTTCTTCTCCGATTCGCTTTCGATCTTGCTTCTATGGAATTCTAACACTTGCTAGTAAGCATTTCATCTTTTATCCGAAGTATTGTATGATATTCTGAAGAAAACCCGGTCTTACAAATTGATTTTCGTTGTCTTTTATATCTCCTAAGCTCTTTTGTCTTTTCTTTTTCCACATCTTTTGAAATGATAATCATTTGCATATTCCAACCTCTTCTTCCTGATTTTGAAATTTAGGAGATTCTTTCTGGTAATGAACAGAAGTGTTTACGTTTACGCCAGCGAGCTTCCCTGTACCCAGCTCAGAAGAACTATACCAGAGTGATGGAAGCCACTGGAGAGAAAAACGGGGTAACTGCAGGAGGGACGCACATTTTGCCTCTTAGTTCCTCACCAACTATGACCTCGGCTACAACATCGAGTCATTCTGGCGGAATGTACTCCTCAGTTCCCATCACGACGACTAGATTATCAACAATGTACCCCGGATTAAAGTTCCACCCGTATTTTCATCCTAGACTTGTGCAATCTGCATCGAACAAAGACTCAGAATGCGATGGTCTAGCATCTCAAGTTTAGTACCTCGCCTTTGTTATTTGAAACGCGTTCAAAAGAAATATTATAGAAGTTATTTACACACAGATGCCAGTGACCACCGATTATTGGATTGTTCGCCAATTTAGAACTGGTCTACAATCACCCAGGAAAGACTAATAGCTACAAGTCATTGGACACATTCTTAGAATCTCAGACTATTATTCTACTGGATGAGCCAGATAATTTCTTTACCTTCGATGAAACTGTACAGTGATGTAGAAAAGTCTCCGTGGATCTGGATGTTCTATAATTTTTAAATTAGAATTGATAAATTAAAAAAAAAACTGCTGATAAGGATAAATAGATAAGGAGTTAAAAGATCTTTACAAAGTAAAAAGCAGAGTTTTAAGTAGATAGGTGAGGCAGGAGTTTGATATGACATAGGGTTGGGAGCCGTTACTAGCTGGTATCGTCATGGAACCAAGTAAAAAGTCCTTCTTGAGTGATTAGGAAGTCCACAAGCTGGTTCAACTTTCTCCTGGAAATCTTGTTGTTGAGGATTGCTTTCTTCCAGGTCACTAACCATCTGGGAGCTGGACATGACAGATGCCAGGAAGCAGTTAATGGACAAACCGTGATGTAATGGAGAGGATGTTTTATGTCTCCACAGGTACAATTAGATGAGACTGCAAGATTAAATCGGTGGAAGTATGTTGGAAATGGGCCATGACCAGACATAAAAAGAATTTTATTTCTTGTCCAGTTTAATGGCTTCATTGAGACAGAGGGTTCCACCTCATGAATCAAGCGTCCTGTCTTAGAATCAGTCCAGCTTTGTTGCCAGTTCTCGAATATCCATTTCCGGCATTCTTGTTTGAGATGACAGCGTGGGAGGGGAACAATGAGAGGCTGTAGCGAAGAGGTGGCCGCACTCTTCGCTTCCTTATCAGCTTCCTCGTTCCCTTCTGTGCCAGCATGGGCTTTAATCCATTTTAATTGGATGGAGAAGAATTTGGTCAGTTCAGCTTGGATGGAGCGAACCATAGGACTAGTTGTTGTTGGATTGCAGATAGATTTCAGGGCTGCTTGGCTATCTGACCAAATAGTTACAGGAATTTTCTGTTCTTTGGCAAATTTGACAGCTTCTTTGATGGCAATGACCTCTGCCTGGAAAACAGAATTCTGTTTGCGGAGTTTTTGCTTCCCCGTGTGGATCTTAGAGCTGTTTAGATAAGCTACAAAGGTTGTACCTACACCTTCATCTAGTTTTGATCCGCCTGTAAAAATGTGCAGAGTGTCCAACGGGAAAAATACGGGGGCTGCCTCATCGTCTATTGTGATGAAATTATCGGTTTTAAAAAGGCCAGGATGATTTGTATTCAGACTAAGTTTCACTTCAACATCAGATGGAGAAGGGAGAGGAGGATCTAGGCATTGGATTCCAGCTCTGAGGAAATTGATAAGCTTTGCTTCTGCTTCTATTTTCAAATGAAGTGGTGGAAGACCGGTAATAATTTGTAAGGCTGAGGTTGGCGTGGTTCTGAAGGCACCAGTGATGCTGAGGAGGAACTTTCTCTGAATGGATGAGAGCTTCTGAGTTAACTTAGACGTCAGTGAAGTTCCCCAAATGGCAGCACCATGGCAGATCATGCGCTCGATTACTGTCTTATAGAGCATTATCCGGTAATGTTGGTTAATGCCCCACTCATTTCCTGCGACGTAAAATCGTTGGCGAAGGCTTGGATGTGAATATGGCTGTTTGGGTCAATATCTTTGCCAATGTTGTCCCAGTTAAATTTCAAAGGTTTATCTGCTAAAACATTCCAAAGGATCGGGCCACTACAAGACTCTTGTGGGCATCCTATGGATTGGCTTCTAGAGGCAAGACCCATATTAGTCGGTAGTAGAACTGTTCTGTCATTAAGGTTACTGATGAGAAGTTTTGTAATATTGGCTGGGCTATTGGTGGCACAAAGTTGTTCCTTAAGTTTATAATGATTAATATTGTCAAAGACGCCGTTGATGTCTATTGTAATAACTGCTATGTGGAGTTTCTGGTTACGAAAGGTTTGAATTTTTTTAGTGAGTGTCAAAAGAGCATCATCGACAGAACGTCCTTGTCTGAAGCCAAATTGGTTTTGATGGAAGAAGCTGCGATTTTCCAGATGGGAAGACAGTCGCTTTGTGGCAAGTTTTTCAAGTACTTTTCTAAGAGTTGGTAAAAGGGAGATAGGTTTATAAGAGCTTACACTAGACTTATCTTTGCCTTCTTTATGGAATAAAACTTAATCTATCATTAAAATTTCACATTTAGACGACAAAGATGAATACAAACAGGGATTATACGTTGATTAAACACGTTATACATACATATTTTCAGATCCTACACCGATGCATTCAGTTTGTAATATAAATATGAATCTGAAACACACCGATAAAACGATCCTTTTTCATAACATTTTAATAAGAGGTTATTTTTATTTTGAAGATTTGAATTTCGATAGTATGAAATTTAATTCATCGTACACTGTCCTACTTTTAAACAGTTCATGAATTTGTTTCCTTTTAATGAAGTGGTTTAGGAGGGGTCAAAATCCGTATAAACTGTAATTTTAATTAAATTAACATTCATGAATAAAAAGTGATTGTGGAGAAATGAATAAAGTACATAATATTAAAAAAACAAAAACAATATTGTAATTCATTAAAAATTAAATTAATTTTATTCCATTTTTATTTAAATAATAGGTTTGTAATCAAATAATGTATTTAGAGATATTTCGACTGAATATAGTGATGATTAAAATTTGGTTTCCAGTTAGGAAATTAATATAATAATTAAGACGACTTTATATTAAAAAAATAATGGAATTCTCCTTTTATACATACAACTGAAAAAAAAATAAAAAAAAGGAAACCAAAAATACTTTAAGTGAATATCGATATCTTTTAAATGATATGAAATGTCAACCAAGGAATAAAGCCTATATTATAAATAAATTTTTGCTGGAAACGAGAAAATTGAAAATTTCAATTTCATCGCTATTTTATTACTTATTGAAAAGGAATAGAAAATCATTTACATTATAGATTGAAATGGGATTCGCTTATCCATTCAGATTTTCTTAAAATGCTTCCTTCTTAAGAATTTGGAAATCATGTTTGAAATACTGTGAAAAATGAATAAGAAATTAGTTTTGAATAAAAAATAATTTGAATAATTGGAATTTTAGATAAGATATTACAGGAATAATGATAACAGTTAGAAGAAACAATTACAGTAAGATATTATAATTATTTTCTGCTTTATTGTGTGTCGTTTCTTTTTAGATGATTATATTGGGAGCAAAGTTTTTCTTTTTCAATGAGGTTTTGGATTATTTACATTTTTTATTGTTATTTTGTGTTTTATGGCTGTGAAGAGTATTTTGACTAAAATCTTTAGTTTAAAGTTAAAGTACAAATGCTAATTCTTCATCTACGAGATCATCTTCACTATTTAGGGATAATTTTTGCATTTAGAGCACCAAATTATTTTTATTACATTGAAAAAAAATATTATTTGCATAATCTTAAAAACAAATTAAAAATATACATATGTTTTCCCACTTACCACCAGATTTATTGAAAATATTACACCATTTTATTTCATAATATTTTTGGAATTGATTCATATGCCCTATATTATATTTTTTAAAATTTTCAACAGGAACTAAGATAATTAATTTTAAAGCATTTTATATCTTCATCTAAAACTTTAAAAAGTGTGCAAATGATTACAAAGTAGTTAAATTTAAAGCAATAAACTTATTTGTTTATGAAATTGAAAAAATTGCAAATTAATTATTAGTACTATTTAATTTACAATTTTTAATTTATACAATATCTCTCTGATTATATAGTTAATTTATATCTCTATTTTTATATGAAATATATTTATTGTAAGTTTTTTCTCATGATAATGTGAAACCTCATTTTGTGGATCAAATATTGTTGCTCTCTTCCCATATAATGTGTCAAAATGAGATTTTTAAAACATGATCACTCTTATTAAATTATCTGTTATAGAATGATTCTTATAGTAAAAAATAACTTAAAATTTTTATGATAGATGTTATGTGTCAATTTAGAAATTAATAAAAAAAATTCAGTTGTTTATTATTTCAAAACGAATTTTTTTCGAGTTAATTTCTCCTATCAGTGAAAGCCTTAAAGCATTCATTGATAGAAGGAAGTAACTTAGAGATAGGAGAAATTAACTATCAAAAGCAAGAGTCTAAATGTTAGGCTCTTTCTTTTTTATGAACACAAAATTAAAAGAAGTTGATTAGAGGTTTAAAAATATGCGTTCAAGTAGAAGATAATTGGGTATTACACTATATATATATATATATATATATATCTGTAAAATTTGATTAATAATTAGATACTTTACAATCTTTCGATGTTAATTACAAGGAAAGATTCGGGTATAAGAATTTAACTTTATTAGTTTTGTTATAAGGATAAAAATGTTTGGACATATTATGAATTTAAATCTTGAAAGTATTTATGTTTTGATTATACATCATTTCACACACAATAATATACTCTTTGGTGAAGATTTCTTAAAAAATGTATTAAAAATGTACTATGTAAGATTTATTGTTTAATATAGTATATATATTGCCTTAGGTTGGGCCACCTAACCGAAACATATGCTTTACATCCCAGTCCCTAGGTCAAGGAAACAGATATATCACTATAGCCTTGGATCCATAGAGGTTGTCGTGCTATTGCGAAAGAATATATATATAGTTCACTTTACAATGTATGCTTAAAAGTCAGATAACAGTGATTACATTTTAGAGTACAACTTACCATTAATTTCTTATTACATGTTCGAAAGAACTTATTAATGCAGCAAAGACTAATGGGCTAAAGCATTTTTTTATTTTTATTTATTTATTTATTTTTTATTTTTATAAAAATTTAACTTATTTAAGCATTGACAAAAGTAGTAAAAATATTTATAGCTCGCCATATTTAAAATCTGAAATCTACATAAAAAAGGTAATTATTACATTCATGGGAATAAAATATGTGTAGCTACTAAATCTGAATATCTCATATATTAATTTGTTGTTGTTTTTTATGTTGTTTAGAGACATATATGACAAATCGTCTTTTATATCTCTTGAATTTATTTGTTTAGTGTATTTTATGGTTATTTTAGTTTTCCAAAGTTGTAAATACCTATAAATACTTTAGCAGATTGCTTTGTTTATTGAAGACCTCCTCCATATATATATTCATGAAATGAAAAATGTATTTAGAGTAATTTACTGAATCTTTGTTAGCAGAATTGTAAAGTTTTGCGTAAAATGCATAACAGTGACGTTTTCGACTTGTTAATATTTGCCGCTATTCTCTCATAAGGCATTCATTATTGCACTATTTCCTTGGCTGATTGTCTAGACAGTATTAATGTTTCTACTAAAGTCAAAGCATTTTCTTTTTGGACAGACTTAAAAACCAGTTCTACAGTGAAGAGTTTTGTTTTGAAATCACCATGACATATAAAAACTATACTCCTTAAATCACTTGTAAACTTGTTTCATCAATTTCACTGCTTTCGGAGTTGTTTTTTTAAATGATAGCAAAATTTTATAGCACAAGCACTCCCTTTTATTGATTCTTGTAGGGCAAACAACGGTTCCATAAAAGAGACCGAAACAAGAAAAATAACATCGACTGTCTCCTTTAGAATATTTATAAGCATACAGTTAACACTTTGAAAGGATCACATGCACCTTTCTAACATGTTTCCGTTACCACTAAGCAAAAAATTCTCAGTTTACTAGAATTTTGCAGCATGGGTAAACAAGAAATAAATATTATATTTTGCATTAGGATAGGCTATCGTATGCATTTTAAGTTTTTTCAATTTTAAAAACGATTAATCTACATATAGAGTTATAGTAACTGATTCATTCTTTTGAAAGAAGATGTATTTTCAAAAATATTAGAAGCATTCTAATGAAAGATATATGAAAAGAACCACAATACCGCAATAAAATTTATACTTCTTCTACAAATGTCCTTGATGAGTTATTTTTGGTAAAACGACACACACACTTCCAGACGGTAATCGAGCTCATTCTAAACATTTCGTAACAAACAACTTTTGGCCTTGAATATCTGATACCGCCAAATAAAACTTTGTTTTAATTCTTTTCTATTGAAAGCGCAATGCATACAAAGAACTAGCATATTCAAGGACACAAAAACTTTTCTTTCTTACCCATCATATTCGATCGGTACTCACCTTACGCTGCCTGAAGGATGGACTCGTTCTGCCAGCAAGCATTCATAATACAATTTTTTGTGAGTTTATGTTTCTTTTCCCATGTCTCTGATGTGTGTATGAATATATAATTTTTTCAAAACGAATAAATCATGCTTATTCTGTATTATAAATTCATCTTCCTAAATTTTCAGTGTCCAGCCGATATTATTCTAATCGTTAGTTTTAAAAAGGTGTTCTCAGTTCAAAATTGAACAGTATATGTTATCTCAAGTTACCCTGAATACAATGGAGGTTTTAAGAAAAATTAGTAAAAATTTTAATCGGTTTCACCTATTAATACAGGTATTTAGTAAAATTATCTCACATATAGCTATACAATAAACTTTAATGTATTTTACAAACTCACCAAATTTATACCCCTTCTACAAGTGCTTTTTAAAAATATTTCTTCATGTAACGACTTAATTAAACTAGGTTTAAATACTTTTAATGTTTAGATATTTTTTTTAAAAATTATTTCTTTGAAAACGAGGATTAAAGAACTATTCGAATTAAGCCAAGCAAATTAGCTAGCCTTTATTTTAATTTTACAAAAATAAGTAGATTTTTGAATAATTATAAAAATATATTAACTTTTATAAACATAATTTAAAATTTAATCAATTAATCCTTCAATACATATTTTTGCAAAAATATAAATGAAATTGTACACATCTATCTTAAAGTTCTGATATATATAGACCATTTGTTCAACGAGGTTAACAAGGAATTTTACTATCAACAATTAAACACTAGTAAATTTTGGATGCAAAATATGAATTATTTTTTTTCTACTGGCCGAGAAAAATAAACAAAAATATGTTTCAAAATTTAATGCATTGAGTATTAAAAGCTACATATATAGATTTGTAAAAAATTTATATTCATACATTCTGCAGTTATGTATTAATTATATTTCACATAGTTAAAATTTTCCTTCATTTTAAATAAATCTACACAGAAAAATATATTTAAAAAACAATACATAATCGTAAAATAACTCTTCGGATAATATCTAAAATTCTAAAATTTTATATAATGGATAGATGGATTTATTCTAAAATTAGATATAATGGATAGATGTGAGTTATGCAAATTTAGATAATATCAACACACACGCGTTAAACCGTACGTTAGATTTTCGTAACGAAAAAATTAATTAACACCAGTAAAATTAATTTTTCTTTACAATTTTTCTAAAATTAGATGCAACGAAGGAGACCCAAGATCCAATTTATTATAAAATGGATGTTCATTTAAAATGTAAAAGAAAATAAATCTTTATTTTCTTTGTAAAATAGCACTATTGATTTCGTCATTAAAAACACTAAATCTTGTAAAATAAAATTTTCAGCTTTGTAAAACGAAGTAATTTTTGAGTTCCAAAAACAATGTCTTAAAATAGATATTCTTCATAGAATGGGTATTAAAATTTGTGTAATAACATTTTAATAATAAATTACAACAGCATTTCTTTCGTATTTTGTTTTACTTAAGGTGCTTGAATACGAATTAACGTTTTATTTCACGTAGGAAAAGAAAGATTTTGTAAGTATCACAATTTCTAACAATATTAGTTGCAGAAAACTGGAACCAAAAATTCTTAATTACTTTATGATGCCAAACATCACCCACAAAGACCATCTGATAATTGAACATCAATGTTGCATTAAATTCCTTTTAATTACTCCTACGCATTTTTAGAAAGATTGCAAAACAAGATAAAATATCGAATAAATTGAAAATAATAAAAACACAAAAGGTTTACATACATTCACACATAAATAAGTATAGCGAAAAATTAGAAATACAGTTAAAGTTTTTAAAGTTAAAGTTTTTAAAAATATATTCATTTAACATGTAAGATTATGAGAAAAAATTACTTGATTTTGCCTTTTTAAAGTTTATTTAAATGAAATGTGTGATTATAATTTATTATACAATAATTTATTAAAAAACATTAATATTTAAAAAATTAATATGTAAAAATAACTTAGATTAAAATATATAATAATTTTTACTTATTAACTGGAATTTTATAGTTTCCCCTTGGGAGATAAATAGTGAAATTATAAAATTACAAAAAAATAACTAAAAGTTATTAAATATAATTCACAACGACATCGAAAAAGAATTTTTATGAGAAGAGTGATTTCAAAGAATATGAATGATAAATAATAAAAAAATACTAGTAAACAGAAACATGATAATCCTTTTCAGTTCAGCACAAGAAAAATTAATTTAGGTTGCTACGAATTCTAATTCCCTGTAGCAGGTTATTTCTAAATTTTTAACGAAAATTTGAGAAAAAGATACCAGAAATACAATAAAAAATTTACAAAGCATTAATAATACAACTCTGGATTATAAAATTTAAACTTGAAAACTAACATTATATATAATATACGTTTTTAAACATTAATTTAACTCTGTTGAGATTACTGAGAATTTAATTGAATTTTTAATGAAGTAGATATTGCATGTTAGATTTCTTAGTTTTAATTATTATTTTAAGAAAATTATCTTGAATTATGATTAATAATAATATATAAACAAAAGATAATTAAATTAAAATTTATAAAAAGATTTTAATCGGTAGAAGGAGTCTAAGGGATATTTTGATTTTGTAGATTATACATTTAAAATTAAGAAAAAAGAAGATATCTCTTCATTCAAACAGCTCTTTAATTTTTTTTAACTGCATACAGATTTTGTAGACTTTGGCTTAATATTAGAATAACATTATTTGAGATGTTGTGCTTTGAAAACAGACAAATTAAATCTTTTTAATTATAAAATTTTGTATAAAATTGCATGTCACTCATATCGTATATTTTAAGTAAATATTCTATCAACGATTTAGATTTGTAATATTTTATATCCAAGATAAATAATATTAGTTAATTTAATAAAACAAGACCGTTTCTGTTTTGGGGCTTATTCTGAAATTAATCGTTTAATAAATACACATTCTGCAATTAATTATTTGATAAACACAATTAGTTAAAAATGAAAAACTTATATATGAACAATGTTTTTTAAAACTGTGATCATACATTGATATGTAGAAGATATTAATGATTGAATGTAGATTTCGTTTTTATCTATCTTCATTGAAACACGAATAGTTGGATGAATATTGAATTGAAAAACGAAGCGTTTACAAAATGAAACTAGTGAGAGAAAATCAGATTTTTACATTATACTTCTCTATAAATTACTTTTCAATAAATTACTTCGCTACAGAATTCCAAATAATTTGCTAAATATTACCCAGTATGTATTTGAAATTGAATTCCGTTAGCAAAGGACATTTTGTGTTGTACCGACTAATAGAACACAAAGCATCATCTTTTAAAATTACGAATTACACTGTAAAAAGTAAGTCGTCACATCGATGAAAAAGTACCAATTGTAAATGATTTCAAAAGTTTTTTCTACAAAAAGTTATTTGTGATTCAAGGTTTAAGATTTTAACAATCACTTAACTTTGAATTTTCATCTGAAATATTAATTTATTGTTGATTTACTTTTTTTTCAAATTTAAAAAAAATTGTTTAAATTTAATTTTTATAAGAATATTTTTTATTACAATTTACATTTTTATATTTAAACACATTTAACTTTTCTTCCTGCTAATTTTATTATCTATATAAAATAATTTCATAATCATATAGAAATTTTTATTTCTATTAACAAATGAAAAATTTACAAAAAATTATTATTATTTTAATTTAATCTCTTCTAAATTAAATTTTCTATTCTTTATGAAGAAAAAACCGTAAGAGCTTTCATTCTTTAAATAAAATATCGGTGACCATCTTGTTTAATGATAATAAGGTTTAAGCATATTCTAAAATAAATAATACAAGTAGAAACAAAACATTCACTTTTTCAGAAATGATTTGCATTCCTATTATTAATATATTTATTTTAGACAGCCAAATTTTAAATATTGAGATTGAAAATAGAAATCAGATTTTTAAAATAACCATGTTGCGTAAGAATTTCAAAGAAATAATAATAAAGTGTTGCATTTTTCCTTGATAAAGGAAACAAATGAGATTATTAACAGTTTTGATGAGGGATTTATCACATTCTAATCTTATAATTATATTCCTGCAAGTAAAATAATACATTCTTGCATAAATATTAATGATGGCAGTTAGAATTTCTCCATCTAATGAGATTTTAATTAAAGATGCAAAAAAAAATCTTGGATTTCATGGTAAATTAAGGTGCAACCAATTAAAAGAATTTTTTTAAATTTTAATTCAGTTGGATTTAACATTAATATCAAGTAGTTAAAGCATTTTAGTAATCACACACAAAATGACTGTGAGAAATTCTGTATACTTTATAAATGACATTGTATTTCATGTAAATCATTGCTATTTTTAGTTAATTTATTATTTTTTTTTGCATTCCCTTTTCCGATAATCATAATGCAGGTTAATAAGTAGATACAAAAACTTTCTAGGAATGCATTTTATTGGATTAGGAGCAATTTTTACTGCTGTGAAAAGTAACATTTTATCATCGCAAATCCAATTAATGCTATATGGCTGCGAGAAAGAAGAGTTTCTTTTCCTGAAAGTGTTCCTTCACATTTTTTCATTAAGTACCGAGTTTATTATTTACCTTAATTTATGTTGAAAATTGTATTTTGCTTAATATATTAAATTATCAATTCAGTATATTAAATTAAGCAAGTTTTATTCACTAATATATTTTTTAAATTCTTAATTTTTTATAAATAGCTTAAATGGTAATGAAAAAAATATGTTTTAAATTACAGGTTGAATACTCGAGCGACAACTTAAAATAGTTTTTCTGAAATTCATTTCTTTAGTATTAATTGTGGAACATTTTCAATTCTTAAATTAATTTACTATGACAAAACTAAATTCGTGTGATAAATAAAAATACAATGTTATTAAAAATATCATATTACTTTTAAATTGTTAATGTTTTCCATTACATAATAATCATATTATTCATATATTACAAGTCAGTGGTAATGGTTTATAATGACAAATTCTCTGTTAATTTGTTTCACGAAATGCAAAGCATTATTATATATTTTAATTGGTTTATACTGATTCTTTTATATTATATTGCACAATGTTAATTTTTTATCATGATATTGCTACAAAGGGATGTGAATACCTATAGAACAATATATATATATATATATATATATATATATATATATATATATATATATATATATATATATATTTATATATATTTAATTAAATTGTATTAGCTCATAATTGTTCTAAGCAAACCATTTTCCTTTCATGAATTTAAGTATTTGTAAACCGTAATAGAAGAATTATGTACGAATTATTAATTTACGATAGAAATAGAAATGAAAATAATTTAAGATAACATATTAGACCTAACTGCAAATAATCCAGAAATTTGTCCCAATAAGCAATTTATTTTTAAGTATAATGTAAACTACATAAATATATTAATACGATATATTCAGGCATACCTTTGAATTTAAAATATTATAAAATTAAAATCAATCACAGAATTTTATTCTGTGGAGAAGTTTGCAAACATACATATATATAGGCGAAAAATAAAAAGCAAATGCATAAAATATTATCAGTAATTATTTAAAAACTTATTCGTTGTAATTTGCAGAAAATGGCTCCATTAATAGTTTAAATTCTTTTCTTTTATTTTTTCACCATTATTTGTCAAATTTAAAATTTAAAAAAAACCAATTAATTCTATATAGTTTTTAATAATAATTTTGAAAAATAAAAAAGCATAATTTATTTGCTTATGAGAAAGCTCCACTTTTAGTTTAACATAAAATAAATTTTTAATAAATATTAATAAAAATTAAAGTTTTTCTTATTTAATTTAATCAATTGGATTTAAAACAATTTCATTGAAACTTAACTTTTTTTAATACTTTTAGCACAGTTATAATTTATTTCATTATTAATATATTAATAAATGCTGCCTATAAAAATAGTTTTACTTTTAGTACTTTAACAGTGAAAAACAAATTGTCATTATGAAATATGCTTCAAGACAATTTCCAAAGTAATTAGGTAAATATCACATTTTAATGGACTGATGGATTCAGAATAACAAAATAATCTGGCAAGTAATGGTGTGATAAATTCAGCGATTATTAAGTAAGTTAAATTAAATTTTAAGAGGGTAAATAATTATGTTCTATTGCCGTTCTAAACATAAAATATCCTAATATTAAAATTAATTAAATTTTCATTTCAGACAACGCGTTGCTTTATTGCCATCATATTATAATGGAAAAAAGTTATTATGAGTTTTACTTTAATAGGAAAACGTTTTTTTTAAACGATTGCCACTCAAAGCATAACTTAATTTGTATTTCTATTGAGATTTATGTATTAGTGAAATACAAGAAAGAAGTCACTGTAACTTTAGTATGAATGAAAAATTAATGGTTTCAAAAGTGGCTAAAACCAACTTCTAGTTAGTTCAGTGCTGATAAACTATTAAAACAATATATTATTAGATAATTATGATAATTTTATCATTTTTCATAACATTAGTGTAAATGTTTGTTCATGGACCAACGACATTTACTAAAAGAATAAAGAAATAGGAAAATAGTCGTTAATCATTAAATATTTATGAGTAACGACACAAGACAAAATGTATGCGTAGTATATAGAATAAAATAACGTAAGAAACCGTCATACAATACCGTCATTTAATAATACTTTTGAAATTAACAATATATTTACATAGTAGATGAATAAGCTCGATAAAAGAAAAGTATTTTGTTACCGAGAGTATTATCACTAAATGAATAAGAATAACACATAAAAATATTTTATTCTGCTTACAATTATGTCTTCTGTTAGTTCAATTTGAAACGGGAAGCTTTGTCCTTGAAAACCACGAAAGTGTTATACAAAAACAAAGAAAAAAAATGAGAATGTGGAAATTAAAAATATGTTTGCTTATTATATAAACCAAAGAACAAACTAAGCAAAATTTGAGTGTAATAAAAATGCTTTTTAGCGTTTATAAATTTCTATTTAAAACAAATGCCTACTTAAAATTTTGACTATAATTAATCAATTACATCTTGAATTATATTAGTTTGGGGAAAAAGTTATCCATTATTTTTTCGGTAGACGTCTGTAGTGATCGCTATCTCGTGAGGTATCTATCAAACACTTTCAAATTTATGCTCATTGGAAAGGTGACATTTGACACTAAAATATTCTCTTGCGGTTTTTTGTTTGATTAATTCAGTTATGAGTACAAGGTTTTAAAAATAGAAGACAACAAACAGAAAATTCGATACATTTAAGTTTTTCTTTTATAATGGCGAAAATTCTAACCAGGTGGTTAAAATTGTAAAAGGTGTTAATCGTCCTATATATGACTGTAACAACCAGTTACGCACAATTTTGGTTTCGTCGATTCCGTTTGGGTATTTGGATGCTAAAGATGCACCTCGCATGGATACAACATCGTGGAGAATGTTTATAAAATATCAAAAATTATCAAACTTGACAGCATGTCAGCAGTCGTAGGTTCTCACAAGACCTAAAAATTTACATGAAAACTGTTTTAAGCCTTTTTACAAAGCAAATCTGAAAGAAGTTACAAAAAGTTCACTTAAAAATAATGGATTTCTTTTTCCCCAACCTAATATTATATATAAATGAAATACAATCATATGATAAATGTCCAGTAATCATTTTATAATTAAATACTATACAATAAGAAATAAGTATTTGTAACTAATTTATTCATGGTAGATAAAAATCTTTTTTCAAAGAAAACTTTATACAAGTACTAAAATTCTAAGGTATGACTGAAAGACCAATTTTTTTGTGATAATGTTTAATTATAATAATTACTGAAATTACAACTGAAATTACAAATCATTTTTTTACTTTAATTGAATTTTAGAACATCATCTAATTAATTGCAAATTGAAAGCATTATTCCAACTACAAAAAATTATCATACTTATAAAAAATGTAATTTTTTATTGAAGTATTGTTTTTATAAACATTTTCTGAATTTTTTTCCCTTTTAACAACTGTTTTATTTCCTTATAAAAATTTTATCTTCCTTAAAAGACGTTACTATTCTTGCTGTGATAAAAAAGATAAAGGCATATCCGACTTTAGCAAGTTATTTTACGTTTGTATTTGTATTTGAATGTCATTAAGCAAATATCTGACTATTAGTCTCAATCTATATTTCTAAATTTAATTTTAAATGTTTTAAAAACAAATTTCAGCGTAGAACATAATCATATAACTTCTCAAATTTATTTAATATAAAAAAAGCCCAGATTTTAAATAATTATAATTTTTTGCTCCTTTGGGGAAATAAATTATAAAATTTATTTCCTTTGGGGATCATAAATAATTATAATTTATTTCCGCAAAGGGTCATAATGTTATGAAATATTGAATATATTTAAAGAGATAGCTTGTTGTTAGAACGCATAAATTAAATTTTAAAAGTTTCTTAATTGCAGTTTTTGAATTGAAGGAAGTAATCTGTATTATTTACTTGTTGCTTATTGTAAGAAGAAAATTATAAATTCTAGAAAGAAAATTAATGATGTGATATTTAAAACTATAATTTATGAGCTTGATTAAAATTTAAATACAGTTTAATTTGATGAAATTCTAATAGATAAGTTTTCTAAAGAGCAAAAGACAATTTTTATCTTAATCAAATGATTTTTAATAACAATCATATACCTATGAAATGAACTTCACTAAAAAATACGCACTAAACGTGGTTTAATAAATGTATCTTAATATTCGTGATGTTTTGCTGGTATATGAGTGTATATTCAAAGTTAATAATTTTAATGAAATAGATTAATGAGACTTTTTGAAATGACTTAAATGTATCAAGAACTTTCTTTATTCCGTAATGAAATATTTTATTAAAAATGTGAAAAGTTTTTAACAAACTATTTCTTATTGACAAGCATACAAAATTATTAAAAAAAAATATTTTATTAGAAAGTGAAATAATTTGGAAAAATTTATTTTATAAAGTATTTTTTTTTTTAAATGAGATTTATTAGAAAACAATTTTTATTTCTTTTGCTTGTGCACGATAAAGAAATTGTATTTAACTTTTAGATGTATGCATCTGCTTATACGATGCGAATTGATAATCAATCAATTGTTAATCAATAATAACTACTCTTAAATTTCTGTGGTAGCTCAGAAATTTCCATGCTTTGGAAAAATGATGTCGAGATATTGTTGTTGCTTCTGATGACACTTGGCAACGCCAAGCCACCCGTCAGAGACTAGGCGAATGAAATCAGAGAGAGGGCGTCTTCCGTTTATGAATAGAGCACCCTCAAACGAAGGCGGAAGTACGACATTTGGCTCTTAGATGGCACCACCATCTGAATCTTCCAATTTAGTGATTGAAATTAGTGAAAACCCAAAGCCTGGCTCCAACCACCCCCAGAGGTATTAATTTGTAATGGCAACATAGAGGACATTGCGTGTCCCAGTCATATTTTACATATTTTACGTGCCCCAGTCACCATTAGTGAACACGACGAATCTTTGGCTAAGCCTGTTCTCGAACTCACCACCTTTTGGTAACGAGAACAAATTTAAATTTTTGGAATCACATGTAATACCAATAAGTAACATAATTCTTTTATAGTAGTTATTTCCAAAACTTTTTTAGTAGTTAAACGTATTGTTTAATCTTTTCCTGATCAACTCTGATAAACTTCATACTAAACTCTTGCAATCATGATTGTACAAGAATATTCCGATCATTAAATTTACTGTATTCAAAAGTTATTATAGCTAAATTTAAGATAGAAAATTTTTTATTAACTAACCCAAACTATATCCCATGTCAACAAAGAAAAATTTTAGTTTAGTTACTTTTTCGCATTTTCCGTTTTGTAAATCAAGGGTCGATACGGTTAATCTAGTTTGTTTGTTTAGTTTATTTCTTCAATTATTTTTATGTCTCGACGAGATTCGATCCGAAAACATGAAGGTTCTACGCCGAAGCTTTTCCAACTTTGACAGTACAAGGCAAATTTTTCACTTCACTATATTGCAGAAAGTCTTTTATAAATAATTTTCATTATTTTTTAAACATTTGAAAAAATTCTCTCTCTCTCTCACATAGTCACTTTCCTTATCTTTAACTGATTTATTTAAAAACCGCAAAGTAAAATTTTCAAAGAAAATTATAAATTCATTTACAAGATAATAAACATAAATAAATTTTGGAATGTAAGGAATGTAAAAGTAGAGATAGTAGCTGCTGATGCCGATAGATGGCACTACTATATAATATAGTAGTTTCCCCATATAAAACTAAAATTTATTAATTAAATTTAATTAAAGAATAAATATTTGAAAAAACTGTTTTAGTATCAAGTGTAATCCATAATATATTTAAAAAATGTATTTGAACTTGAGTGGATGAATAAAAAGTATTTTATAAACTATTGAAATTTGGCACAAGAGAGAGAGAGTGAAAAAATAGTAGAAATTGAATGAAGTCTTTATTGTTAAAAGAAAATTCAAGAGATGATATCACGAATCCAATTACATTCGAAATTATTTAAGATTAGTAAATTATATAAGATTAATAAATTGTATTCAAAATTATTTGAAAATAAATGATAAATGCACTATTATCATTACTTGGAATCATAAAATGGTTAACTCAGAAATAAATAAAAATAATTGCGTTAATTACATTTAAGCAATACAAACAGAAATTAAAAAAAAATTATAAAAAGCAAGACACAACAATTGGAAACATTTTACGAAATGATAAAAATGATGTTAAATTATTAAAAAATTTGTTCCTTTAAAATTTATTTCTTATATATATATAGCTGAAATTAAATAAAAAATGAAGTTTTCCTATAAGACTAATTTTATTTACAAGGATAATTAGTAAGAAAAACATTGGATTTTTTTATTAAACAGTTTGCTGAAAAATTTGCTATCAAATTTGTTATTGCTTGCTTATACGTTACAAATATTTCATTTTCAAATGAAAATATTGAGTACCATAATCAATATATTGCATAAGAAAAATGTGTTCTTATTTTAAGCATTATTAGAAAATAAATGTGATTTATCCAAACTAAGACATTTATTACATTTTCCGAGTTAGGACTTAACATTAAATAATTATCTCAATAAAATATGATCATCTAATAAAGAAGATGAATTAATGATTAAAATAGCATTTTGAAAGGAATGAAAAGTCATTTCTGCCTGATGTTTCATTTTCTTAATAAGCATATTGTTATTGATTTGCAATCTTAAAATTATACAAACAGATTAAATATTTTATTATTCCTTCGAATTAGAATATTGCAAACAAACAAAGTACATAAAGGAATGATATACTCACACATTTTTAAATTTATATATGGTGCTTTAAATTTTAAATTTTTCCAAAAATTGCTTCCGAGCCTATCAGAAACTGCTTGTTAAATCATTATAAAAATCTTTTATTCCAAATTTTCAAATAATTTATTATAAATTTTTAGGGATATTTTTAATCAAGCAAGAGATTCAGAAGTTTTATTTCATTAGTTATTGTTTTTCATTTAAGAGAATAAACATAATGAGCTGTAGTAATATATGATTGCAAGAAATCTAAATTTTTAAAATTTTGTGTTTGTAGAAAAACTTAGAGACTGAATAATTGAATGTATTTTCAATGTTCAGTTAGTAATGATGTTAACGTTTACATATATATTTCTATATTATTAAAAACTAAACAATTTAATCCTTTTTAGATAGTTCTTAAGCATTCAATTATGAAGTAAAATCTGAAAAAAAAACACACACACACACACCTGAATAATAAATTAATAAACGCTTATATATAGGACTTCAAGCTTGATGCTAAAATGAGATAAATTACTCGCGATTGAAATTTGTGCATTAATATCAATTTTCGTCAAAAATCCATTACATAAAAAAATAGAAGGCCGCGGTGGCATGGTTGGTTAGGGCATGTTCTCGTTACCAAACGGTGGTGAGTTCGAATCCCGGCTTAACAGAAGATCGGTCGTGTTCACCAATGGTGACTGGGGCACGTTAAATCCGTCGGGTTGCATGTTAGCCATGTTTCCGTTACAAATTAATACCTCTGGGGGTGGTTGGAGCCCAGCTTTGAGTCTTCACTGGTTTTAATCTCTAAATTGAAAGATTCAACTAATGCTGCCATCTATGAGCGAAAAGTTATACTTCCACTTTCATATGAGGGTGCTCTATTAAAAAAAGGAAGACGCTCCCTCTCTGACTTCATTTGCCTAGTCTTTCTGACGGGTGGGCTTGGCGTTGCCAAGTGTCATTAACAACAACATAAAATAAAGCCCATACATATCCTATGATTAAGAAAAAATGTCCCCGAAATTATTTTTTAATATATTATGGTAGTAATCGCGACATTTTTTTTTTTTTTTTTTTTTTTTAATCAAAAAGACAAATAAGACGATTTTTTTTAAGTCAATTTTTGCAGATGCACTTTGCATTTTAAATTCAGTAACACTGCTCATCACAAATTCTATTCTAAAATTTACAAGATTATCAAATAGAAAAGAAGTTTTATAGAAAAATTTCGTGTTCCTGATATTAGAAAAGAGATTCTCATCCTTTTCTTTCATTTATCTGAATATAAAAATAAATCAAGTGAAAAATTAAAGTAATTCATAATTAAACATTTTCTAAATTTTATTTAGTTAATAATTTATAGTTTACAGATAAAAAAATACTTTATAATACTCGTAACTTTCGTATATATCTCTTACTATATTCTTAAGTTAATTTCTTGAAAATCTCGCAGGTTTCTTTTATTTTATTAGTGAGATATATATCTTCAGGTGTTTATCAAAATAATGGAAACACCGGTGAATAAAAGTAGCATTTATGAATGCGCTTCGCAAGTTTCTACTACCTATTAGTTTCTTTCATACATAGAAATGTATATATTCTGGCAATATATGGTAACTTTATTAAAGTTTTGTAAATCAAAGAACTTTTACCAAAGTTTGAAATGTTGGACCTCTGAGATTTTCAGAGATCAAATACTAGGAATTTTGATTTATTTTGCTGGATCAAGTGTGTCTGAAGCATGTTCCTATTTTTAGAAGAGGTATGGAGTCTAAAATCATGACAGCATGTTCTCAGTGAGGCAAAACAACCTCAGTAAAGCAAATGTGCAAATGGAAAGAGATTCTCAGTCATAGATACTGACGGATAATGAAGCGGATTGCAATGTCTAAAAGGGCAAACAACTGTGAAACTTACTACAAACCTCAATCATCAAGAATTTTTAGTGTCAATGATTATAATGAAAAGGCATCTTTATAAATAGAACATTTATGGCAGAGCAGCAATTCACAGTCACAAATGTTAATGTCAAATCTTGTTTACTATAGTGTCTCACTCTAAAACCTAGTGGATTGAAAAATGGAAGAAAATAATGTGGTATGACGAATCGTCTAACACACATTTCCGTATACTGGGTACAAAAGTGTGTCCTGGTATAATCGTGATTATCTCATTCCAACTATCAAGTATGGAGATGGACCAGTCATGATATGGGCAATCACGTCGTAATCGTGGACCAATCTTAATCCTGAAAGGAAGGATCATTGAGGAGATGTTAAGAGACATTTTATTTGATTTGGTTTGTAGTAGGATTATTATGAAAAATTTGATGGTAGGATTACCTTGAAAAATTTGTATCGTGAAAGGGATTGGATTTTGTTGCGGCACTTGTCCCATAATGGTTTAATGAACTCGAGGATAAAGTTAAGCATCAAACTTGGCCCACACTGTCACTGGCTCACAATATAATTGAACCGTAAAGATTTATTTTAGAGCATATAATGCGAAATTGATATCTTCAACTGTGGTTTTTCTCCCAAAACTTTCTCATTATCTCCCTGAAAATTGATATTCTTCTAAATGCACTTGAATAAGTCGATTAGTAGTCAAATTCAAACTTTATTACATGTTAGGCGATCATGCCCATTATTGATAAAGGATCCTTCATAAATTCAAAGTGTTTTTATTTTATTTTTAGAATCACTTGTATTTCTGCAAGAAGATTCATTTATATAAGGTATGTGTTTAATAAAAATCTACTTTAGTTTACTATATTTGAGATTTTACATACCTAAATATTTATTTTTATAAATACGCAACTATATTTTTAATCACTTTTTAAATGACATCTAAGTTAATTTAATAATCTTCTTTCTTTAGCCGTTTTTTGAAAATAATTAATTTTACATATACAGTTGTTTTCTAATAGAAATACTACTAAAAGTAAAATTAAGATTCTTTTCGAATAACCACAAAATATTATGCATCGATATAAACAAGTAAAAACATTATAAATATATTTTATTTATATAATTTAAAGTATTTGTTTAAAATAAAAAAAATTTAGAATCAAAAGTTCGGAAATACACATCCTCCAAAAATCCAACCTTTAAGAATTTCTAATCTACTTGAAATATTTCATTTTTCGTACGAAATAATGGACTCTCTAAAGATTCAACTTTGGTAAGTATGTCTTTAAATTAAGGAAAGAGTATAGTTTCCTCTTTTTTATGAAACGTACAGTAAAAATATATGTAAAAAATTGAGTGCTTCATCGTATTTATGTACATGTTGTTTTTTACTTGCTAATATGTTGGTGTATGTAAACACAAAACTTAAGAACAGAAAGAATAGGAATTGCAAAAAAAGCCATGGATAAAAAGTTTCTAGCTCAAAAAAAATGTTTTTTAACCACAATATATTGTTTTGCTTTTAAATTACTGTAAGAAAAAAAAATTTATAATTTATGAGTAAATTCTTTTACCTGTGGTTTTACTCGATAGTTTTAAAACGGTTGGTTAGAAATGTGATGTAAAAAGTGTTACGTTTATAATTATGGCATAATAGCTTTTTGCGTCAGTTTTTCTCAATTATTGAGTACCTTTTATGGTAGATTATTTATAGAAAATTGTAGATATTTCCTACAACTGTAATATACAAAAAATGCTATCAATGCACAAATATTTAAAAAATGATTAATTTCTCCCATTTTGTTACAGAGCCGCAATTTGAGATTGAGAAAAGAATCACAGCTCGTGAATGGAATTTAAGTTCTTAAGAAATCATTAAGATGACATAGAAGTCAGAATTTTAGGAAACTATGTTTGATTAAAATCTAAATAAATGAACACGAATTGATAGATACTGAATTTTATTTACTATATTTAAAATTGTTTTAGTGTGAAGAATTATCTTTCTATAAGTAGCCAATGTCTGGTATAGTTTTTATGATCCAAAGATTCGTAAAACAAAAATATGGATCACAAGCTAACATAAGGAATTATAGTTTAAAAAAAAAAAAAAAAAAAAAAAAAAAAAAAAAAAAAAAAAAAAAAAATAAAAAAAAAAAAAAAAAAAAAAAAAAAAAAAAAAAAAAAAAAAAAAAACTAAATGCCTTTTAAAATTTCTCCTGGGAATTAAATTATAATCTTAACTTTTGTGGGATGTTGATATTTATTTTATTTAATTTTTGTTTTTTGAAGTATGACTTTAAAAAAGTATGAAGTATTTTGCTTAAGTATGACTTAAGCAAAAAAGATTTTCTAATATCAGTCTAATATGTTTATCAATTTAATGCGTAAAATCAATATGTTATGTTTAACCCAAAATAAATGCTAAACTACTGGCCATTGAAATTTTAATACCATAAAAACAAGGAAAGAGATATTTATGTATAATATATGCAAGAAGACAAAATGGCTAAAATGCAAGTAATTCAGGTTTTACCGGAACCTGAAACTAATCGAGAAATTACCACATCTGAGAGGTAAAAACTGCCTATTCTTGTTAGATATAGAGTCGAACTATGATACGATGACAGAAAACAGCAATTATTATTCAGCTACAAGTTTATTCCACACTTTATAAATCAAATCAATCGGAGAGGAGTGGTGAACTAATTTCTCTACAACCCCATGATCAGATGTTTTCAATAAGTGAGAGGGCTAATGACTTGCAGGTAAAAAAAAATGATCGATTAAATTGTGTATCGAACAAGCTCAGAACACTATTTGAAACATGTGCTCTTGTATTACCTTGTTAAAAGAAAGCGTTATTTTTAACCAGGAAGTTAGAGAATAGCGACTGGCCTTAAAATCTCAGAAATGTACTGATCAGCGTTTGAATTACCGTCAATACTAACTAAAAATGTGTCACTTTACTAAAAGCTGCCCATACCTTCATATGAAATAAGGACTTCGATGATGATATCAAATATAATCAGATGGTTTTCTTATAGATTTTAGGCACGTATACGGCCATCAGAATGCTATATTCAAAACCGGAATTCATCAGAAAAGACAACGTTTGTACTATGCAAGAATCCAGCTTTGTCTTGAAGAGCATGACATTATTGGTTATCTGAGATTATCAAGGGAATCCGAAGTAATGGATGTCGTGTTGGCATGATGTGCCTATACGGTTTTACAAGTGTTCTTCGTTTAAGACGTTAATCTTTGGAGGGTGTTAAAATCTTGCATGCCTTTCAGTAGGATTCTCTGCAGTCTATCAACTCTAAATTCGTATTATATTTGTTATATTTCGACCAATACAATTGGCAACATCACAGAATGATAATTCATATCTTTGAAAGGCATTCGATGGAGACAGGCTCATTAGACATTGATCCTATCTCTATCGAAATTCGACACTTCCTGCTAAGCTTTTCTTAGTATTCGATGCATAATACGATAAGCTTAGACTTTATATAATATTTTCTAGATGAGAAATATAATGTACAACTTTACTTTTACGCGGGGCTCTAGTGTCGTTTATTCTTCTTGCATCGTTCAAATACGATGGAACACTCATCATTTACATGCTTCCAAATTCTTTTACCGACCATGCGGTTTTGATGATCAAAATAAAATTCTTTTCAGAAGTTACAATTTTAATGGCTAACAGTAAATGGAGAACTTTGAGTTTATAATTTTAATTAAACTCAAATTTCCATATTTAACAAAAAATACCAGTTTCTAGTATGTTTGTTCTATAATAGAGGATTATTGCTATTTATTCATGTAATTACATAAAACGCAATCTATTTAGAATTTTACATTATATTTGCTTTAAGAAGCAGATCATAGAAAATATCGTAATTAAAATATTTCAAATAACTTAATTTCAACAAAACATATCTTTTTAACGTAAGCTTCTTTTGAATGAATATAGCTTTTGAAAGCTTTTATCATTTTCAGTGTGTTAGCTGTATAAAGATAATTCGACATGCACATTTGGTTTTTGGATTACTTTAAATAAATGTCTTGGAGAAAGAAATGAACCACTTTCTAGGAATAAAATTTACATCTTGGAAAATATTTTGCTGCTAAAATAATAAGGTTTTGGGGGAAAAAAACAATTATTGTAAGCATTTATTTTGAACTTATGTTAGACGCAAATTTCGAAAACCTTTTTCTTCTTATTATTTTATTTCTAATGGCGGGCACCCTTGAGCAAGTAAGTAACATTAGCCCATTTGCCGCAGCAAGGCCGGAAACTGCTACTCATTTTATCGTTACCCAGTGGGCACCTGTGAACGAAGTCACGGAGGTACGAGTAGCATCGCTCACGCCACACCACCACAAACCCGTTTACAGAGCGGGCCACATTCATCCATCATCTGGGGAAAGGACAAGAAACACAGAGAGAGAAAGTACATCCATGCCCGAGCCGGGATTCGAACCCAGAGGTCCTCCCCATTCGTAGTCAGTTACGCTAACCACTAGACAGGTTGGGTGGCATATTTTGAAAATCTTTCTTGGAGAAAATACAAAGGCGATTATCTGAAAATGATTTATTGCAACATCTACTTGAACATAGTGCAACACAAGAATAATTACAAATAAAGACAAAACACTATTCTTAACATTTAAGAGTTATCTTCTGCTGAATCACGGAGAACAACACTACAATTAGCTTTGTCTGTAAATAATCTCAATTTAAAGAATTCTCTTCATAATCACAGTAAATGAATTTAAGCATTTTTTAAAACTCTTCTCACTACCTTTATTCTTATTACCATTCAAAAGCAATTAAATTCCCATTGCAACTAGAAGTTTAATAAAATATTTATGTTACAAGGACAAAAAGAAAGGATTTTTAAATTTAGTTCACTGACCGAAAACACTATATAAAAAGTTACATTAATGGAAATTATTTAAATGTCACTCTTCTTAATCAATACTACAGTTAACTTTGTTGAATTTTCAAATTTTATTTTTAAAAATTAAAAAATGTATGTGATTTTAAAGTACAGTTATACCTGAATATTGATTGCGACCGAAAGTATTCTATACTATATGTTTGAGATAATAGCTAACGCATATTGTACAAAGATGGACTAGCAGTCAAAATAAACAAATATCAAAAGTTAAATAGTTATTCTTGACCAATGTAGGGCTTATATATATGAATAAACATGTATGGAACAAAAGGTTTTCCAAATTTCTTAATATGAATAGGCAGTTTGTATTAAACTTTCCATTTACGTGAATGCAAATAAATAAAAAATCTCTTTTCGATGAAAAATATTTTGTTTATTATATATAAGATATAGAACTATATATAAATTACTTTTCTTAGATATAGTATTACAGTTTATACTAAACTTTCCATTTACATGAATGAAAATAAAAAATCTATTTTCGAAGGAAAAGGATATTTCTTGCTTGTTATATATAAGATATAGTATTACATGTTTGTTATATTATATGTATCCATTTTATAAATAATTCTATTTCTTGAGAAACAGATTTATAAATTTAAAATCAAAACAAAAATCAAGTAATTAGTAAGTCTCAAAAGTGTTTTAAATAATGTTTCAAAAATAATGTCAAATATAAGAAATGTTGAAACTATGTTGATTACAAATAACAGAAAATCAAATAAGATATGAGGTTACAAGTAATTATAATTATTATTTTCTTATATTTAACTTGTTTTTTCTGTTTAGTTCATGTTTTATTGCTGTTATGTTGAGAAGAGAAATATTTGAAAGTTTTGTAAATTCCAAAATAGAAATTATTCTACTAATTATGTTAATTAGATTTGAACTATATAATTATATTAGTTCAAATCATAATTTATTAATAATATCATCAATTACATGGAAAGTTAATTTGGAATTTGAACATTGAAATATAATAATAAAATCTTTCCAATTTTTGAACGCAATTTGGCGGAGATATAATTGTAAAAAAAAGACAAATTATTGATAAAATTGTAATTAATGGAAATGTGTGAAAGATTAACACTTGTTTACAAATAATTTAGATGGTCATAGAAGAAATTTAGAATTTTTTTCAATTTTACAAAATATGCACATCTAAAAATTATTTTATAGAAGAGAAAAACTGAAGATTCCATACTTCTTTCGAAAATCAGTTTAAAGAAACAAATTAGCATACTAATTTCGTTAAATCATTTTACTGAGAAATTAGTATTAGAAAATAAGTGTGGAGTCAGGTATTTAATTTTTATGCTTTTACGATATTAATTTTACATTTTTTCTCAATTTTCTATTGGGATATGCAAATGGCGAAATTATAAAATTAAATAAAATTATTAATATTCAAACACAATTTAAGATTTAACTTATAATGTCATCGGAGGTTACTCTTATGAAAGATAATGTTTATAATGTTTACAAGTAAAAAATAAAAAATAAAAAAAAAATTTACAAACAAACTAAATAAACAGAAACAAAGTAATCCCTTTAAGACCATATATAAGGAAGATGAATACCTGCTGCTGCAAATTCTAATTCCCTGTAGCACATTGTTACTCAATTTTAAAATAAAAACTAAAGAAGAGACGACGAACGTGCAAAATAATTCCAAAAATCATGGAAAATGCAACATGGGATTAAAAAACTTAAATCTGAAAGCAAACAATTGAGATTTCTCTCTCATTTATGTAGATTAGATATACTTCACAGAGACGAATGAGAATGTAATTAAATTTTTAATAAGTTAATAATTTGTAAGATTCATTTTCCTTTCTTATTTTAATTATTGTGAAACATATTTTTAAACTTATTTTGCTTGTGATTAATATTTATCTTAGTTTGTAAAATCATGTTTTGAATTTAAAAGCAAATAAATTAAAGAAAAAATTTTGAAATTATAAATTTTTAAAAAAAGGTTGTACAGGGCCCATATTACATACATTGAGTAAATAATTTCTCAGTTTCTTAGAAATGGAGTTTTTCAGATTAAAGATCTATAATATCAGGGATTTCTTTTTTGTTAATTTCCCGAAATTAACTTAACTCTTTTGCATTTGGTGGCTTATTCAGAGCATAATCGTTTCATAAATACTTAGCTTGATGTAAAAAGGAATGTTTTGTAATTATGGATTTTTTTTAACTAGCCTTCCATAAAAACTGAATAGTGAATTGCAAAATGGTGCGGTTAGTTGTAAAAATTCAAAAAATAAATTCAAACCTATTTTTAGAGTTTTTCCTAAATATACAAGCCGAAACTCTTTTCGCATGTACAAAGTTATTATATTGAAAATTTGTCTAGATAATATTAGGTTGGGGAAAAGGAAATCCATTATTTTTACGTGAACTTTTTGTAACTTCTTTCAGATTCGCTTTGTAAAAAGGTTTAAAACAGTTTTCATGTAGATTTTTAGGTCTTGTGTGAAGCTATGACTGCTGACATGCTGTAAAGTTTGATAATTTTTGATATTTTATAGACATTCTAGACGATGTTGTATCTTTAGCATCCAAATACCCAAACAAAATTGTGCGTAACTGGTTGTTACAGTCATATACAGACGATAAACACCTTTCACAATTTTAGCCACCTGGTTTGCATTTTCGCCATTATAAAAGAAAAACTAAAATGTATCGAATTTTCTGTTTGTTGCCTTCTATTTTTAAAACCTTGTACTCATAACTGAATTAATCAAACAAAAAACCGCAACAGAATATTTTAGTGTCAAATGTCACCTTTCCAATGAGCATAAATTTAAAATTGTTTGATAGATACTTCACGAGATAGCGTTCACTACAGACGTCTACCGAAAAAATAATCGATAACTTTTTCCCCAACCTAATATATTTAAACAAAATAGTTGGCAATAGACATCTGCTCTACATCTCTAGTTTGAGTATTACACAATATCTTAGAAAATGAAATTTCTTTGACAATAGACGGGGTTTGTATCTTAGACCAGTGACATCATATTTTCAATTATGAAGCTTCAAATTTCCTATAATCAAGAAGACAGGGCGAGAAAGATGCATTAAATTCACTGATTTATTTGTCTTGAAGCCATTCTGGCCTGGCTGGTTAGAGCGTCGTTCTCATTACCGGAAGGTAGTGAGGTCGAATCCTGGCTTATCCGAAGTTCCATCGTGTACACTAATGGCGTTGGGGGTACTTAAAATATGTCGTGGTCACAATGTCCTCACTGTCCCAATTCTAAATTAATTCCTCTAATTGTGTTAGGAGACAGGCCTTGGGTCTTCTCTGGTTTCCTATCTCTAAATTGGAAGTCCCAGGTGGGGTGTTGCCATTTATGAGAAAAGGCAACAACAGAATTGAGGCCTTAAAAAGATCATATTATACTAATTTTTATAATGATTAGCTTCTTTAGCCACAATCGACGAATTTCACAGAAAAGATTAAGTCATCATCCATGAAGTGTTAGTGGCAATTAATTTAAAATATCTGGTTAGCCATTAATTATCATTAATTTGTGGTTTTATTATTTTCAAAACAGTCCTTGATACTAAAACTTTATCCTAACAATTTGATAATTTTTTGATTTTTGAAATTTTTTCTGAAATTCTACAAATTGAGTTTTTTTTATAGAATTCATACAATTCCTTACAATTTGTGACTTTATTTCTAAAATTTAAGTGTATTAAAATATTTTTGCAAATAAATTTTATTACCTATCATAAAACAATTTCACATGGGCATTTTCTTTTTTATTTCATTCATTGTCATTTAAAACACTCTTCATTCAATATTAAGTAGAAATGTATTGTCATTAAAACATTTGATATGATGATTTACATTAGTGCATTGACTAAATCTTGTCAGATATGCATTATATTAACCCCTTCGCGCCAACTGTCACGTCTACGTGCCAGCAACGAACACACTCACTTCCCGGCAGACACGCAGGCGTGCCAGAGCGTTTTCCCGTTCATCCCCGACTGTTACGTATTTGTGCCAGTGTCCTTTAACATTTTAAAAACTATAATTTCTGCCACAAGATGGCACTGTATGTTTATATGGTTTCAGATACATGTATATTAGACCTTCTACTCGAAATAAGAGAAGCATGACTCACATACACGTGTTTTTGAATATATAAATAAAAGGGGAAATAAATGTGTCCCAATGGTGTGCTTTTTTTTCATGACGTTTCTTTACTTTCGCAGGTGGTTGTTGTTTATTGTAAGTAGAGAAGTTTTATTTTCGCTCAAGCGTTGGGAGTTTCGGTTTGCAGCTTTTAGAAAATTATTAGATCTTGTTAGACGTGAATTCTTTCTGTTTTTACCGTTGCAATGTCGAAGCGTCGAAAATGTTTAACAGTGCATGAAATAGTAGAAATTATGCAAAATATTTCAGATATTGATTCTTAAACAGATTCTGATAGTAGTGATAGTGATACTATGATATATTCTTATCATAAAGAATGTGGTGTTGATATTTCGGAAATTTCATGGATTTAGGCTTAATAGCAAAAAAGCCCCCGGCCCTGGACTCCCGTAAGACACTGCCGTCCTCCGCGATGAGCCAGCGCGCGTTTGCGCTACCCGTCGCGAAGGGGTTAAGAAACTTATATATTTCTTAATTAAATTTGGTAAGTAAATTATGGCTTGGCAATTATACTTACTAATAAAAAATAGCTAGAAAACGTTACTTATTAAAAGAAACATTAAACTGCATTTTCTATATTACTTTTCCCTAATGTACGTAATACGGACAATAATACAATAATGTATGTAATACTGAAAAAGAAGGAGGAGTAATTTGTACTTGTAAGCAGATAAATTAAAAAAAAATAATAAAAAATTTATTGTTTCAAAAATAAAATTTGATTTATATTAAAAATAATATAAATATATTAATACATTAAATAATAATTTTGTTAAATATATATAATAAAATTTCTAAAACTTAGAATTTTTAGAAATTTAAATTATTTTAAGTTAAGTTAACAAAACATTAAAAATTGATAGCACAAAGATTATATTATTAATAATTGTTGAAAACATTATTTTCATAGATTAAAATTACAACGAATTTAAGTATAATTTTATTATTGAAATAGAAAATATGAGTAGTATTTTATATATATATTTAGTTTATGAGTATGAAAAAAGGCAACAAAAGAAGCATGTATGTTATGGGATAAAACTTGCTACATTTTAAGACTAACGAATTATGATAACAATTATGATATTTTCTGTAACTCGTATGATTCAATTTATCATAACAGCAAATAATAAAACACTAACAGCCAAATTATGTCCCTTGTGTATAATATGTCATATAACAATTTTTTTATTGCAATTAAAAATGTATGAGTACCATTAATATTTCTAATATTATCTGTTATATATGCGAGTATTATTTTTCAGCTCTTCATGAAAAAAGGAAATTAAAACTGTAAATAATTGTATTCCTTAGATAGAGTTAAATTATTATTTTGTAGGGTAATATGTTATAATCTTCTGTAAAATAAAAAATGAAATGTTTACTTTTTAATAAAATGTTTGGACAATTTTATGCAATTAACTACAATTTTAGTGCAGAGTTGTTGTTGATAAATTATTTATTAGGTAATCAAAATATGCGGACATTATACTGGGAACTTGGAATTGGATTTTAAAAACTCTATTGGGTTGCACGAGAAATAGGCTTTTGCTTCATTGTATTTTTTATAGGAGTTTTAAAATTAAATTAAAATATTGATAAGGAAAGGTATTTTTAAAACATGAGCATAATTTATGAAGCTTTCAGCACTAATGAATATTTATCCCTTTTGTCATTGTTATCGTAAATTTAGAATGTTTGATTGAATTAGATTATTTAATAGATTTGTTTGCAACCTAAATAGAATAAAGTATGAGAACATTACTGTGTTTTTCTTAAATCTCATTTTAATTTTACTTTATACACTGTTTTTTATTTACGATAAAAACATCTGTTCATATTTTAAATTTGTTTTTTGTAGCCTAGGATAAGGTTGGAATAACCTAGTATGCAACACATTATAAGTGATTCAGAACTTATTGCTTCAATTACTTTATTATTAAATTTAACACATCCTAAAGCCTTATTTTCTTTTGTTATCCTTTATTATTTTACTTTGCAATAGTTGATTTTCCATATCCAGCTTGGTCTGAAATCTGAACGATTTCTGAATTTCAGGACATGTTTTTGAAACCATTGAATTTTTTAGTCTATTTTTAAGAAGAAGTATTTCGAAAAATTAGAAAAGTCAAAAATATATTTTGTTTCTGCGATAGCAAAACAAGTGATGACAGATATGATGTTTCATGAATTGTTTTCATGATTTGAGATGGTATAGTATAAATTCCAGCTCCTAGAAAAAAATTCTTATATTTTCATATGATCGTTCTATTTTTCTTAATTTGAACTGAATACACTTCTAATTAAATGCACAGTTGTATAATGTTTTTTTTTTTAAACTACACACATATATTAACATGCATACATGTATATGAAATATATAAACAACTTTTGTAATATTCGAAAGACATTTTATTTTTAACTGCACATTTTTATCTGCAATAGCTGTTTTAACTGTGATCTTTTCAGTTTTGTGAATATGAATTTTTGCTCTTAAAAATCTTCTATAACAATTCTGTTATTTACATCTTTAAAACTTCTTTTTTTTTGTGGGATAGATAACGTTAAGTTTTCTGAAAGGTGCTTAGAAATGATGTATCGAATTCACATTTTTATAAAAAAACATCCATCTTAATATCAAATATAGAATATCTATATTCATATATAGTGGCTTGATATTATTTTTATAAATAGGTTTTATTACATTATAAAGTCATATATCAATTGTTTCAATAAATCTAATATGTAAGAGATCCTACATAATGAAACCTAACCTATGGATATTTTAAATATACAACTTTGAAATTTTCAAAAATATCTTACAATGAGAACACATCTGATTTTATATACAAGCTAGTATGTTAGTTTAAAATTTCAAATCAAATACTCTCTATATTTTGTAATATAAACAAATGTTTTTTATCAAAACAGTTATTTACAAATGTTCTGATCAACATGTTGTAATGTAATGTTCTGCATAATTTAATGTAATATTCTGCAAAAATTTTCTGTTCAAAACTTATTTACAAAAATAAACATTTTTCATGAGAACATTTATTTACATTTCATAATAAATATTATGATAAAGTTTAGATTTATATTTTTATTTAAAATTATTTATTAGACTTTAGAGAATTATTTCCGTTTCCATATACTTTTCTCTCGAATACTAATAATTACAGCACAAAATTTCTTGTTTGGATAATAAGATTTAATTTTTCTAACGAATAAAATTTTGACGCTGCTTAATCAATTAATATTTCTTAATTAACATAAATATAAATAATAATTGTATAAGAAAAAATAATTCAAGAAAAATAATTTAAGAAAAAATAATTCAAGAAATAATATTTTGAAATTTCCTTTCTGTACCGCAGAAGGAAATATCGACTTTCATATATTTATTTTACTTTTCAAAAATGTTTTCTTATAAATAGACATAGGTATTAAAATATTTTGGAAAATATCTTAAAATTCCGAAATTAACGTAACTTTATCTTGGAAAATAGGACTTGATATCGTTTACAGAAATCCAACAATAGATACAGAGAATCAAATATTTCAAAGTTAAAAATGGATGATAAAGAAGATGGAAATTTCCTTAAAAAAAATTCATGATAACCTTTGAATGAAATAAAGAAAGGAATAATTACTAAATTACAAATTTTTAAATTCTGGAAAAGAACCAATGATAAATATTACGATCACGAATTAATCTAAAAAATTCTCTTTAGAATTAGATTAAAAAATATGTTTAGAGTCATGAATTCCTTTTTTTGTAAAAAATTTCTTTCAATTTAGTTTCTTGGTATGTTTTGTTAGAAAAATGATTCACATTGAGAAACAATTAGTAAATTGTAAAAATTGTATACATTTCCTTACTTTTTTATTTTATGCTATCTTTTCAGGCATAAATATTTCATATAAGGAATAATGCATAAATACCGAAAGCTTGTATAGATATTTTTATGCACATCTAATAGTTTAAAAATTGATGTACTCACTTTTGATAAAGAATGTGAGAGTTTATTATTCCCATTATTAATTCATCAGTTTATATTATATGTGACAATCACATAAATGTATTCGTGGAAATTCATAAATAAGAAATAAATATTCTAATATACACAAATATGGGATCCTTTGCATAATTTTAATTATAAACGTCTAATTTTACTCATGAAAGCTTCTTGAATTCATGCTATGATATGCATTCTACACAATAGTTTGATGTGATGCAATGGATTAATACAAAATATAATATTTTTACAAGAATATGTTATCTTTCATCATAACTTATTTACATATTATATATTTTATCGAAACGTAATGACAATTAATAATTGAATAGACAAATTTTGAATTTTTAACTTTTCATTTGCGAAACCATGTTTTTTTGAAATAAGACATTTTAAAATCACAGAATCAATAATTGATGTATATGACTGCAAAAAAATGTATATTTTTCGTTAAAAGTGTTTCATACTTTGTTATTAAATATAATATCCAACTTAATTTAAAAATTAAGCTTTATTTTTAAATTTTAATTAAATTTTTTAATTAAATCTTTACTTAATTAAATATTTTTTAAAGTAATTGCTGGTGACAGTTAAAAATAATTAGAAATTCAAACTTCTTGAAGATACAATATAAGAAAGATACAATATAAGATATTAGTGGGATAATGATAAATACGTCGATATATTTGTTTCATTTTCTGCACTCTTAAAGTCAAAGAAGAATAAAATAATTTTAAAATATAAAATATTTTTTATGGAAAAACAACAAAAAATTCTTTTTGATAACTAATATTTTATTGACCAAAGCTTTTTCTCATTTTAGGATTTGATGTACAAAGTAACATAAAAAAGTTTTGACTTGTTTCTTCTTGCATTCATAGCTGACTTGTGCATTCTAGCATAAGACATTTTTCTAATAATATAAAATTACCATATAATAATTTATCTGTATTTTAAAAATAAAAATATAGAGTTTTTTTGAAATATTAGATTATTTTAAAATATAAATATTAATTTAAGCCTGAATGTCTAAAGTTTTTAAGAGTATTGCACTAGTTATCATAAATTATAGAAAAATAGCAAAACTGGCATTAATGCAAAATGTTATGCAATGATTTTAATGAAAGTTTTTATAATATAGTATTGAAACTTTGTATCATTATTTGATTAATTTTCCTACAACAAGTGAATAATTTATTTTATTGTATCAAATACTTTTAAATAATAACAATTGTGTTTTTAAAATACGTAGGTATAACTCACATGGACACTGTGCATAAATATAAAACTTTTTCTGATAGATAAAATCAGTAACTATATAATATGGAAAAAAGTAAACACACATTATTTTAAAGATTTTGTATTGAATTTGATATCAGTGAAATAAAATTGTACTTAATTATTTATGCAATAATATCAGTTTTTTCTTGCACACAATAAAAACTATATTGCAAAAATATATAATGATAGAATATCTTGAAAAGTATCATTGAAAGCTTTCTAATAATGGGGCTGATGGATTAAGTTATTTTGATTTATGTAATGATATATAAGAATTTCATAAATATTTCTACACTGAATCATAATATTTATATTTTCAATAACTGTAGAAACAAGTTAGTTTTCATGGAAAGACATATATAATAATTGCGTTAATTATTAGAATCTTCATTAAGTAATAGTTTAAAATCCATGGAAAACATGATTTCCTTACTATATAGTGTTAAATGGCATATGATAAAAATAATACAGAAATTGGTAACTTTTAATAGTTAAATTTATGTTATTAATTTCTTGAGTTAGTTAAATATGCTTTAAATATTAAAAATAAATCGTTTCCATACATAGGAATTCAAAAAGTTTTAATAGAACTTTTAATCTCTGTAAATATCTTATCAAAGTCATTTTAAGTGCAAAGTTTAGGACTCAACAATAAACTTTACGGGATTATCTTGCAAAATTACATAGTTCAAATAAAAAAGATAAATATTTTAGATACATTAAATAATGTTTTCCAGATAATATTAATTTTATTTGAAAGTGTTGGTGGAACAACAGCACATAGTTAAAGCAACTGGAAAATTGGTGAAACAACGACATATTTTGACTTTGAAGTGATTTAAACTCAATTTTGGTTCATGAGTAAAAAACTATAAGTCAGAATACTTCCAATGAAGGTTAAAACCGTACTTTTGTGGAAAAAAATAGCTCCTCCCGCAGAAAAACAAAAATTGGAAATATGGAATAAGTCTTTTTCTGGGTTAATATTCTTTGTATTAAATTCACTTAATAGTCTTCTTTGTTGAATCTTTTGTTTAAAGATATATAAGAAATTCTGCAACTCGACAGTCACTTGACTTGCCATCCAAATTAATCCAACAAGTGGGATCATTGCATTTATAAGAGTTAAAAAGCAAAGAAAAATTCGATCGGCGTAAACTTCTGCCACATTCATTTTGAGAAGTACTGCTATTGTGAAAAACAGTTGACCAAAGTATGATGTGCAAGCAAGAGAAATCGGTAAGGAGAAAATATTTTCAGTTTGATTTAAGAAGTTTGATACATCTGATATTTCAAAGAGAATTGCTTTCTGTTTTGATAATAACATTTTTGAAGGAGGAATCGAGTCAACATCAGAAGTAATTTTCTTGATGATTCTGCAAAGGCAAAAACAGATACACAAGTATAAAAGTGACACTAAATGTGGTATAGTTATACAGAGGATGTATTCAAAGAGCTTATTAATAAAGGAAATAAACAATTTTAATGCCAAATTCCCAGTTGAATATCTGTACGTATACTTATCATTTATCAAATAGTTAATTCCAAAAATAGTTGCCAAAGTAGCGTGAAAAACGGGATATAAGGTTACTGAACAAGTGATTACATCAAAGAATGCTTGATTTGTTATTTTACTGAAAGTAATCAGCGTTTCTACTAAACAATATAAATGCTTCTTTTTGGATTTTAATATCAACCATGAAGTATAACTTAACAAATGACATCCAATTGCAGTAATTCTTATTTTCCAAGTACTAATGTCTGAGAACATTTTGACGACATTCATACACATATTTGAAAAAAACAAAGCGAAAATAAACGCTGAAATTAAACGTGTTTTAAAATTAAATTTCCTATCCTTCACAGGTTTCTCTAATATCGCTACACAAGAAAATATCTTTATAAAAATCATTGTAAAATAACTTTTTAGTTTGAGTTATTCATGAAGTTCAATAACATGAAAAATTGCACTATAAATCTAATTTCATGAATCATCTAGTCTCCTAACATTTCTACTAATGATTGAGAGATTATAACTATATTCATTATTATTTACAATTTAAAGAAATTGTGTTTGCCAATAACTGGAAAACATTGATTATTGTTAATCAATATATTTCATTCTAAGCAAATCAAAGAGAAAGAATATTCATTTCAAACACTTTCAAGATAATAAATTCTAATTTTCAAAAATAAAAGATTTATCGTATTTTCATATTTAGGATTTATAGTACCGTAAAATGCAATTATCTAGAACGAATTCAAGAGATAAAGATTTCATGCCATGAATAAATGAAAAATAAACTTTTTAGCTTAGATATATTATTTTGTTAAGTATATTTTTATTGATCTGCCCCTTTGATATTTTATAATAAATTAAAATAATTGTATTTTTATTATTTTAGCATGTTTATTTGAATCACACAATCTTCACCTGCTTGAGTTTATATAAGGCAATTTACTTATTAAATTTCTTCAAATGTAATCTCTAATAAACTTCTGAAAGATACATATGTAAACATAAATTTTTCAGAAACATGAAAGATCAATCAAATCTCACAAAGAATTTCCAAAATCATTAAATCACAGTTTTTATCAAAAATGAAAAAGTATATACACATTCTTTTATAATTATATATTATGATCGTAATGTTAATTACAAAATCTAAGATAGTATTAATAGAGAATTTTCTCAAATTAGAAAATTAAATAATGCATTTCATTATCTATAAATTGCTTCTTACATAGTTATAAAAATATTTTTGTGCTTATTATTAAGAAAAAAAATAGTTATGTATTCTAAAAATGAATGAAATTTCCAAACAGGAGAGTTTGCAATGGACTGCGTAAGATTTTCTTTTCGAATTTTATTTTAAGTGTGTTAATTGTGTTCATGATGTGTTTTAGAAAAAATTAAATTGAAAAAGAAAATCTGAAATACAATCTGTTCATATTATATATCTCACGAATTTTGGTCTTGTATATTTAATATGCTTATTTATCTTACAAAAAATGGTATTTTATTAAAAACCTAGAATTTAATGAAACTCAATTAAAGTAAACAAGATACAAAAATTCTGAAATAATACAAAAGGAAGTTATAAAGTAACTATTTTGTTTGAAATAATACTGTTTTTGAACTTTTTTAGTAGCACGTGAATGGAGCATCACATTGGACGTTATATTATGATGTTGAAAAACATATTTGTATTACGTAATAAAATCATGATTAGAAGCAAGGAAAATCATGCTAAGAAGTACTATATTATCAAACACATTTACTATCCACTTTGTTTAATTTTCACAAATTATGCCTTTGCATGTGAGGTACATTTGAGAGCTTTTAAACCAGAAGGGAATTTAAATAGATATGATTGGTTTTGTGTTTGGAAAATATTAATTTCACATTTTCTTCTAAAATAGGGAAACTTCTTGACCGCTAAGACTCTTAAAAAAATGTCACCCTGCTCATCAATGTAAGATAGAACATTAGTTCCTATGCAGCTATGCCTGCAGCATGACTCTTCATGATTATATTTGAATAGAAAGGTATAGAAAATGGTATTCCATTTAAAAATATCATTTAATCATAATTTCCCTTTTCATGTACGTCTAAAAGTTAACCATGTGTTCTATATTCACACCAAGTGGAATAATTTCTCCAGTTGCTTCATAGGTTAAATTCAAACGCTTCTATAATACAGAATATCATTTCATTAAACATTTCTTTTATGTACTAGATACTTAACCCTTTCGAAAACTTTCAACTGAGAAAAGTTCTTTGAGACATATAAATGGCTCTGCATTGCTCTCACTTCTTCTACAGCATTTTTCTTCTAATCACTCTTAACTTATCGAATACACAAACACAGATATTAGACATCCGATTTCATTTAATCATTTGATGATTAATTTGATGGTTTAAAATTTATGTTTAAAATTTATAAATGCTTCAACACATATTCAGGAGTTTGGCTTAATTTATTTGATTTTGGTCTATATTCAATCTCCCAAATATTTTTACTTCAAGTCTGGCAAATCATATTTTAAAGCTATTACTAGGAGTTTTCTACTTTTGTATCTGTAATGTAGAAAATTTATAAACCTTTTCTAAAACACGTATTTTTTATAGTATGTTCCAAATTTATTTTTAGTAGTTAAGACTTTGACAATTTTATTCAATTCTTTCGCATAAAAACAAATTAAAACTTTATGTGAATGATCTCATTTTTTTGTGAAAATTCATTATTTTATCAGTTTTTTTCTAAATTTTTATTCACTACTGTACTATAGAAACTATTACAAATATTTAAGTGTTTCTTCTCTACTTATAATATATCTTTACATAATTTAAGCAAATGTAAGTATTAAATATGACTTTTCCAATATTAGCTAAACATCACAATATCATATGAAACATTTCCAAAATAAAATGAGAACAATCTTCCAGATTAACTTAATATATCATCAAATTTGAAGAATCTGATAAAAAATAAGCGAATTTTTTCAGCTGTATTAATTCAAATTTAGTATTTAAGAATGTCAAATTACGATTTGCTCATAATTTGCTCGATATGCAAATTACGATATTTCATTTGCAGGACAATAGTTATAATTTTAAATTATTAAATGATCCATTCAGTCTTACAAACCATTACAGCTTCATTCAGTTTTTATTAAAAGATATTTATTTCCAGATTTACATTATAACCACTCTTAGTTACATATGTAGAATTGGTTACAATATAGTCACTCATCATGAATTAACAGTGGAAGAAATAAAGACGATATTTTGTATAAATTTAAACTTTCAAGAACATTTCAACATTATGTAATTTAGTTTTTTTTTAAATGGAGGTGAATTACAAGCACTTCACCTTAAAGATCTACTGTTTAATAGGTACTCCGCAAATTGGTAATTTTTCCAGTTTTAAGTGCGTTTAAAAGAGCCTAGTGAACATAATTTCAAAAACCATTGAAGAGAATTTATAGGATTTTGTGCAAGCATTAAAAATATAAATTTTAAGTCCCTGTTTAGTTTTATTTGCTGTATTTAAAGAATACATTGTTGTTATATACTACCAACTATGTGTAATTATTCAATTTGTTTGAATATAGCTAACTCATTTGTTTTTTCTTAATTTATTTAAATTACTTTATAGTATTCGAGAGCAGAGACCTAACGTGCTAAAATTATAGACAAGCATTATTTATATTTTATGAACAATTTTTCCTATTTTATTACTGATTATTGTAAATCAATTTATTTTCAATGTTGCTCCAACCGTAAAAGAAATTATGTATATTTTGACATAAATAATGATGCATACGTGGGATACGTGGGAGGTATACGAATACAAAGGTGTATTGCGTAATGCATAGGGTCTGGAACAAAAGATGGCTCCCCGTAAAGACGTATTCTTTCATAAGAGTCGGTATCTACAGACATAGACATCAGACGTTCTTAAGAAAATTTAAGGAAGAAAAAATCCTATTGTCAACGACAACAAAAGTAGTCATAGAAATACGTTACAGTGTTTGTAACACTATACACCTCAGGTGCAACCTTTACAATGTTTCAATATTCTAAGTTTGAATTTAGGTCGAAACAATTAAATTTAAATGTAATTTAAAACTAGTGTTGCATATTTTTAACCATACATAAAAATGTAATAAACTTAATGAATATTTACATATTTGATGAAAATTTTTTAAAAAAAAGGGGAAAACATTGAATTTAAAACAATGAAAAACTTTTTCTCTAACGATTTCATGTATTTTGTGATTGAAAACACTTCCAAAGATATATTTCCTTCATGATCGCATTTTCTAATCATGTTTACTTCTCTAAAAAATTTTAATGGAATTAGAAAGTGAAAATATTTTCTAACTAATAGAGAAAATATATATTGGTCTTTCAACGAATAAAACAATCTAACTTTAAACAGGTATATATCTTTTAATTTTGGAGTAAAAACATGAAATATTTTCTTCCTTCAGTGTAAAAAATATTTGAAATATTTTTGAAATTTGGATTTTTTGTGCTGACAGTTTAATAAAGAATTATATTCACAGTTCTATCAGATATATATTTTTTTTATCTTCAACAAGTATGAAGTGTTGCATAATTTTATACAGTGATATGAAATCTAAGACAGATATTATAAATAATTGCGAAAGATTTGTTGGAATACATATGTTTATTATGTAAGTTACACACATATATTGAGTAAATATAAGCATGAGTCATACAACTGAGATAATATCCAACATATATATATTGTAAAATATTGGACAAAGATAATACCCAAAGGTTTACATAATTATTCTCTTTTTCCTTACATTATTTCATACATAATTATTCTCCTTTTCCATGAATAGAAATTATCATTGTTGTGGAATTTTTTTACAATTTTCTAAATGCAGATTATTTATAAGTTTATTATTTATTTCAAAC
Source organism: Latrodectus geometricus (assembly GCA_026290005.1). Taxonomy (NCBI): domain Eukaryota; kingdom Metazoa; phylum Arthropoda; class Arachnida; order Araneae; family Theridiidae; genus Latrodectus; species Latrodectus geometricus. The sequence goes on from JAPDSC010018902.1 coordinate 361,335, forward strand.
AAAAACTAAAAGCAATTTTTCGTAGAAATACATTAGTTTGCGATCAATAATACTGGTTTTGATATTAAATAATCTTGAAAAACAGATATCTGTTATCTACAGATACACGTTATCAATTAATATAAAATATTGTAAGTTATAAAAGTATTATAACTTCATAAGTTCATTGTTTTGTTCTTATTAGAGTATTAAAGAATACAATTCTTGATTCAGTGTTATTACATATTGATTCTTAAGCTTTTTGGTATAGGGAATCCATAGTATTTACGGGAATTCTGTGGGGCTCCATTAGCATTTCATAAATCATACTCGCGAATGAAATTGTCAGTATCTTCATTGGTATTGAGTGTGTAATATAGTATTGCATTTTTAGGTCATAAACTTTAATTTTAAAACATAAAGAAATGTGAAAATTTTAAGTAAGTAACAAACTCAAAAAATAGAATATAAGAATAAAAATAAATTTTGTGCTTGAGCAAATTCAAATATAAATTACAGTCTATCCATTAAGTGTAGCCACTTGGAAGGTCACTACTGAGAAAAACTACTTATATATACAAGAACATATATGGAGGGATTAATTTTTAATGGGAAGGAGATATATATATATATATATATATATATATATATATATATATATATATA
>JAPDSC010018902.1:361989-384529 GCA_026290005.1 Latrodectus geometricus
ATATATATATATATATATATATATATATATATATATATATATATATATGCCTGTTAATTTTTAAATTATATTATAAAATCCTGGCAAAAAGTCGACACCGTAAGATGAAGCATTTATTCAGTTTCTTTAGATCTGAATGACGCTTTGGATTCCATGGTGGTTAAAAGCGAAAATGTCGTATCATGAAAACATGCCTTAGAAAAATAACAAAAATTTTATAGCAATTTCAGAAATCTTTGTTAAGCTTTTTAAGAATGATTAGTCAGAAAAACATGAAAATTGGAAAAAATTGAGGTCTTCAGCTGTAGGTTTCACGACCAAATTAAGACTCGACCCACAGTTTAAAAAACTCTGCTTTTACATAAAAATAATTTTTTTTTAAAGATTGCTAATTCTAATAATATTTTAATATCAGTTCCAAAAATGAAAAACTTAAAAATATTATCCAATTAATGATACATAAAATAAGAAATAATGATGATTCATAAATAGAATTCTGGAGGTCATCAATACAAACTCTTTAAAACTTCTCTTAAACTCTTTAAAACTTCTCTTAAAATTCTGGAAAGACTTAATTTTCCCCCAAAGAAGCAACAAATAATTGAAACAATAACGATACAAATTTTGAAGCCGAGTATGTAAGAAAATTAGGAGATCACGGTAACTTGGTTGAAAAGGCGTTGTTTTCATTATCGAAAGTCAATGAGCTTCATATCCTGGCAGTCAAGATCTGTCGTGTTCACTAACGGCAGGTAAAAAACATAAAATATATATTAATTACAATGGATTTAAAATGAAATGATACCTTTGAGGATGATAGACCAAGTCTAAGAGTTTTTTGCTTGGTCCCTGCTCTTAAATTACGTGTACTTATATACTTTTTTGATTAGTATGGCATACTCACTGGTTGCTTTAATGTGTAAAACGATGAAATATGTCCTAGTTTCAAACCAAATAGCATAAAAACGCCTTAAAATATAAAATATGTTTTAAAATTTTACACAAGCTATACTTAACAAATAATTTACAAAAAAGATACCTATATAGTTTTTTTTGAAGTTTACTTAAAAGATAGATAAACTCGAGTACAGTATTTTCTTAAAATAATTTACCAATTTAAAAATTAAAGTTTCAAATAAATTCAGAAAAAATATTTAATATTATTTGCGTTTCTTTATGTTCATCAGCTCAAGCATCATCATATATTTAACTTTACTAATACCCTCTGAGATCTTATAAAAGGTATGAAGGAAAAGAAATGTAAGAACAGAATTTAGTAGATTGAAACTAGATAATCCCTTTCAAAGCTTGCAAAAATTCATGTTGTTGGAAATGTTAATTCCCAGAAGCATTTGTTTCAGTTTTAAGCAAACTTTAGTGAAAAAGATGCGATAAATATGAAGAATAATTCTGAAAATCATTGTAAATACAGCATGGGATTATAAAATTTCAAACAAAGAAAAAAATTACAAATACGTCTTTGTGGATTAAATTTATTTCTTCAAGATTAATAAGAATGTAATTAAATTTTTAATGAATTTAATTCATTATTTTGTATGTTTCATTTCTTAATTATTGACTGAAGCAGAATTATTAAAATTATTTTTAATCTGTCATTAATGATAGATTATACACACATTTATCTATATAATAAAAATTTATTTCCCTGCAGAGTAGACGAGTGCTTTCTCAAAACTCTCTGCAGTTTAGAATTATTAACTTATCAAAAGAAAATGAAGATATACAAGATATTGTTAAAATCAGTCCACATAAATGGGTAATTACAGGTACATTTTGTTTCTGCAGCTGAGAAAAAAAAATTAAAATGTAAGGAACATATGATTAAACTTTGTAAACTTAGCACAGATTATGAAATATAATTATTAACAGATTATGCACCATAAATTATGATTACGATAATGATTATAATGTTTGAAGCAGTACATTAAAATTAAAAACAGAAATTGAGCATGAAACTTTTGTGAAATCTTACTAAACAAATTTGCCAAGAAGCTCACGTTGTATTATTTGGAAAACATTTTTTCATTTCTGTAAAATATATATTTCAAATTCAAGCAACACAGTTTTACACAGATATATTTTCCATGCAAAATTTTCAAAAAATAACAACCATATTTTTGTTTAGTGGCTTATTCAGAGTTTAATCACATCAAATTTAATCCCACAAACTCTAAGCGAGTTTAATCGAGAGAATCAAACAGTCAAGCTTATTTGATTAATAAAATTTTTTATTCTTTCTTAGAAAAATTGTTATTATATTAGATTGTTTGGAAAGTCATTATATTTTTCCAACCAGAATCAGTTTCTTGCTAGTGAAAACCAACTATTTTATGAGTATGAAATCATGCTACCATCAAAAAAATGGTAAAAGTCAATTGGACGAGAATTGACAATACACAATTCAATAAAATATTTATTCACCATACGTTTTTCATTTTCATATAAAATGAAATAACTTTCTGAACAACCCAATATATGCTTGTTGTGCATATGTGCAATGTTAATGATGCTATTTTTTTAATCTATCATATTATTGTCGAATAATTATTAAAGAAATCTTATATTCAATAAAAAAGGGAATTAAATGTTAATAATATTAATTGTTTTTGATATTTCTCACATAATTGTACTAAATAAATTGTTTTCAGTAAAAATACTATTTCATACTTTTATGCGTCTCAAAATTAAGCAAATTTTACTAGTTATTTAAGTAGATATATAAACGTATTTATGTTTTAAATTACTAAAATTTTCATACCAGACAGGAAGTGAAGGAGGAAGAACTTTGAAGTTATCATTATGTAAATGTTAACTACTTTAGTCTCATCATCCCAGAATTTCTAAGCCCTGAAACACTCTTCTAAGATCCAGTGCCAAGTAGAAACAATAAATTTCAAATATTTAAAGTAAATTGGCCCCCAAAAGTTATTTTCTAAATGAATAGATGTAGGAACACCAAATTTAGATCACATGTCCGCAAAACAGTCAATGATTGCAACATAAAAGTTTGCATAAGAAAAACACATGATTTACAAAAATTAAGCAATATCACTGGAAAAATCCATTCCAGAATAGAAGAATAATCGCGGTTTTATGTGGAAAAATGTTTTGGAAACATAATAAAGAGTTTTAATAAAAAATATGCCACCCCTAGCATGGATGCTATGGCAGCATTGACTTTCCATATTGTCAGTTCAGTTATCGGTTACCGAAATGGGAAACGAAGAATATACTCGGAATAAACTATTTTCCAGATCTCCTACAGATTTTAGAAGAATACTTAAAGCAGAAACTTATCTATTAAGATAGTACCACTAATGATCCATTGGATATTGGTCTGGAGATCAAGCTGGCGTTTCTTTTCACTCTGAACCAAGACCCTGAAGATATTTTTCAACAACTACAATTCGATGAGATCGTGTGTTATCATCAAAAGGAAATCATTTCATATGATTCTGGAATATAGTGAAAGTATGGATTAAAGTTCTCATCCATATATTTCTAATCAGTCAGTTCTTCCTAGAATATATGTAGGTCAGTATGACCACCGAGTGAAAATCCTGCTTAAACCATTATTTCACAACTCGGTAACTGCGACTTTCCACACAGTGGGATTTATGGTATCTGATCTTTGTTCTCTCCAGACAAGCACATGCCCTGCACCTCTCTCTCATATGAATCTGGACTCGTCTGTATAAGTACAGAAGCCCATCGTTGCATGAGTCAAGAAAACGTGTTTTCTAACTCAATATAAGCAAGCCCTTCTTTGTTGTCCAGTGAGGAAAATACACACAACTTGTCATTATGTGTTGAGACCTACATGGTGAAGACGCCTTCGCACCATACAAGCGGATATTATTTTCTCTGTTTATACAAAGCTGTTTGCATCAAGATGCGGCACAGAAACGTGTCTTCTTCGGGTTGAAAAAGCTATGAAAAGGTCTTTTGCTGATGTTTAAATTCGTGATCATCCTGGAAGATGTTTTTTTATTTGATTTTGATTCCAGTGATGATGAAACACATTACGAGTCACAATAAAGCGCTTTGCAGAGTTTGTAACATACCCATTACCATCCATCCGACAGCTCATTACTTTAAAGAATCGGGCAAACGGTTTCTCTGTCACAATGAATCTACAAACAAAATTTGATAATCAAAAGTTACACGAGTAATTACAAAATCCCGACGTCTGTATATTTTTTTCACACTTCTTGTTCTATGAATTTTTGTTAAATTTAATAATAATTATAATTTTATAAAGTATAACACAAAATCTATAAAGTAATTCCTTTTTTGTAATTTTATTTTTTCAATAATAGTCAAAAATACTGATTAAAAGCATATAGCTTGATTATCTTTCTGTAAACAAATTGTTGTACGACAACCAATATCACTATTAATGAATAGCTTTCTTTGTTTTGAATATTTCCATGAATAGTTGAAAAAAAGTTTTTTGTGAAAAACATATGAGAAAATTGAATTTTTTTTTCTATTTCTGCTATTCTATAAATGTAATAGGATATGCACGAATAAAGAAATTGAATAAAAGAAAATAAATTAGTTTTACAATCGCATAAAGGAAGAATATTTAAGGATAGAAAAATCAACTGCGTTTATAAATGCATAATTTAAAAATATTAATATAGTATGAAAAAGTTTAATAATCATTCATTATTATTTTGATAAGTCTCATTTATATTTCATACAATAATCTAAAAGTGATAATTTTCTTTTAATCCTTTTTTTAAGAAATAAGGAAACATGATATTAAGCTCATTAATGTCTTTTGTTAACATTATCTTTTATTAGAGTAATGCACGTTTATTGTTTTATTCGAAGAAGAATTCTTGGAGAAAAAAGGCAATGAAATTAAAACATGAGATTAATGATTATCATGAAATGAAATTACGCGCGCGATTTTCTCCCAACTTAAAAATAGTAATTCTTTTACAAGTTAAAATTCCTTCTGATGTAAAGAAGTTTTCTATCTCTCTCCAAAGCTTTTCAGGATATTTTTCAGATTAAAATTGTTAATTTCTTAATTTAGGTAGAAAAATATATCTCATAATTGGTTCCAAATATTTACGCCATTTTATCAATTGCTTGTGCAAGAAATACTTTTACCTGCATGTGAAATTATATTATAAGATTATTATCTGGGCAATGGAAATAATCATTAAGCATTAATTAATATAAAAATAACTATGTACTGAGTATATAAGAAGTGATATCTTAAATGATACTAAACTATTTAAGTAAAATATGCTTTTAATCATTGTTACTGTTATTTTTCTTTGAAATAATATTCTTAAGATTGAATCTTATTGAATCTGAATTATAACATTGATAAATAAGGTTCGTCATATATGAAGTATACAATGGCAATATAAAGCAATATAAAGGCTATTATATTCCATATTATATAACATATGTGTTTATAATGAGGTAAAAATAAAAACATTAAACTGCTAAGTACGTTTAATTACAAAAAGCATCATTCTTATATGAGATTTTTACTGTTAAATAAAACTGCAACAATCATGTAATATTACACAAAATATTAATAATTCATAAATATAATTTAAATGAGAAATTCAATTCTTGAGGCATAGATATAATTTTAAATTAACATACATAAATTAATACCAAGTATTTTAAAGAAACATAACAGCTAAGAAAGCATTAATAAAAATGTGAATATATATAATAGGGAAAAATTAAAAATGTCCAATATATTAGATAGAAAACACACACACACACACACACACACACACACACACACACACAATCTCGGACACTCGCACACACACACACACACATAATATATATATATATATATATATATATATATATAAGAAAATATAATATAACTATTCAGAAAGTTTATATAATAGCATACAATAATATAAAAATAAATATATACTGAGTATATAGAAGTGATATCTTAAAGATTAATCAAAATATGCTTAAACAAGTCTTAAACCACACATATCAACGAATTTTAATTGACAAATCACTTACATTTTTAGTTCCTATTGATTGATAAATGAAAATTTCTTAACTAAACTACTTTATCAACATGTAAAACAACACAAAAAAAATCAAAACTGAATTTGCGTTCTTAGATGCCTAGATTCTTCTATAAATGTATAATAATGGAAAAACTGCTAAAATAATAATGATTGAGGTACACTTAATTGCCTCTAGAAAAAAGTGAAGAATACCTAAATTTATTTTATAGAAAGCACTAAATCGAAGGAAATTGCTTGAGAAAAATGAAGCCGCCATTGAGTATTTACTATAAAGATCAATACATAATTATAATGCGCTTAATTTTTTACATGCACATTGACATTGATGCTCCCTAAAGAACTATAGTCTTTGACATTGAAAATAATTTTGATTGTTTTATAATGAGTTAGATGATAATTAAATCCTGCTGTGTGTATGTTTTTTTTTCTAAATTTTTGCCATATTTTTTTAAATATTATTTGATCTTTAAATATTATTTTAACCTATTACAATAATATAATATCCAAACAGGCTTACTCAGATTTTTAAAATCAATTTTAATTAAAATAATCTAACTTAAGGAAATTTAAATTATTTATGTGCAATAGTTTCGAAGTAACCCATGATCGACATGATTTCATTTGGAAAGTAATGAACTGTATTTCTTGCAAGCTCAAGCAATGCAATTTATTTTTACCTAAATATGATAAATCTTTTTCATAATTTTTGTTATTTAATGCAAAAAATAATTATTTCTATATTTTAAGCTGCAAATATTATGAAAAGAATGATTTTCGTGTCGCAATTGCGTTGACTTTTATCAAAATTTTATAATAAATTATAAAATTTAAAAAAAAAATGTTAATACATGTCAACTAAATTAACTATTTTATTAATATATTTAAAATATTTATTTAAAATGGTGATTAAGAAGATTTGATATTCTTATCATAAAAAATTGTTATTTCTTAAAATTTATAACTTGACTGCTAAGAGTTTTGAAGCTTAATTTGCTTGAAAAAAAAATTGAATGAAAACGTAAAAATTCATTTCTAGTTTTACTTAGAACTAATATACCTTATTATTTATGTAAATCTGGATAAAATTATGCTGGATAAAATCCTAATAATATAAAAATCAAATTTGATAAATTGTGCTTCTATATTCACATAAAAGGATAATTGAAAGTCTGGAACTTAAGCTAACTTGGAGTAGAATTCACTACCTGCCAGTTGCCTTTCCTCATTGGGCCATCCCAGCCTCTCCTGCAAAGATATATAATGATTATGCTAAATTAAAAACAAATCACAAAAATGACAATAACGCAAAAAATTATGGAATTAAATGAAACTTATTCACATTACATCATACATTGGAAGGTACAAAATAGCATAGAAAGAAATCGCCTGAAAATAATGGTTTTATAAAAATTATACAATGAATATGTATACAATGAGCAAATGGGAAATAATATAGGAAAAATACCTTTAATATAGTTTAATACAGGAAAGGTACTTTTAATGTGGGATATGATGCCCAGAGAAGCAATATAGCACATGAAGCAATGTGTGGTGCTTTCATTTATGCGGTGTATTAATGTATCGGAAGTAAGAGTCATTACTTTTTCAAAGCAGTTAAAAGCTTGACTAGGGTCTTGGGAAAGGGATCGAAAGCAGTTACACGTTATCCTAAAGAGACTCAAGCATGCTCAATTGGGTTAAGTTCCGGTGATGGAGCTGGCCATAGCATGCGCTCAATTGTTTATGCTGAACAGGGGGGACACACAGGCCACACAGGCCTCGTATCCTTGATGCGACCCCTGTGTGGTCTTGCGTTATTAGTTATTATCCTATGGCAATAAAGCATCACCTATTGCCCCATTATAAGGGCTTACATAGGCATCTAGGATGTTATGTCTTTAGGTGTGAGCATTAACAATTCCACAAGAAGATATATGGAGGTTTATGCATCCACACAAAGAGATACCACCCGAAACACAGACACTGCCTGAACACATGCATCTCTTTCACTGATGTTTACTCAATGAAGAAAAGTTCAATGTTCTCAGCAATTGAAAATGCACCTATTATCGCTCTCAAGGCTAAAGAGAACAGCCTTCCCTTGATCACGCGTTCAGTTGGTATGTTGACGTCCCATTACAAAAGTTTCCACCTATGTCGTGATGCGAGGGGGATGCAAATGACTGGTCACCTCACATAAAGACAACGTTCGTGATGCCTTCGAAGTCGGTTGATTCGGAGAATACAGCTAGAGAGTATGTGTGTTCAGCCGGAGTAGTGGTTCTATTCTTTCATCCGCATACTGAAAATATCAGTCATTAGCACTTGTGCTAAGGCATGGCCATCCTTGGTTGAACCTCCTGGATGCCGAATCCATGGTTAGAAATTGTTGCCAAGGTCTATGAATCACAGACGGACTCATACTCAACCATCTAGTAACTTCAATCTGACTTCAATCTCTAATATCAAAATCACCATCTTTAAGGATCAAAATAAATCTTTGCATTTGTTATTCAATATGATTTCCTTCTCAAGGAAACAACATATTGGTTGACAAGCTACACTTTTAAATTGGCGAAATTCGAAATGAATATAGAGAGGAATGATTGATTTGTCTTATGATATCATTAACCTTTGAAATTAACACTTTACTTTTATATTTTTTACATATCTTACAAATGTTGGATAACATTAAACTAACAAAGGAACAACCATAAGTAAAATTTTATTATACTGACGTTATGCTGTTTCGTAGCAGACATCACAAAAAAATGCTTAAGAACTTTTTACTACTCCCAATTTACTATTTGGAATGGGCAAATATAAGAGTATGAAATACACTGATGTAAAAAATATTAATATTTGAAATGAAAAATAGAGATCTGCTTAGTTGTTAAATATTTAGGATGATTGGTTTCAATATCAAGATACAATTAAATATATAACTATGTTACACAAATAGGGGATCTCAAACTTTTTATTATTATATGTTTTATTAATATTATATGTTTTATTATTATAATTTAAATGCAAAGAATATTTTAGCTGTAAAATATTATATATGACTTAATTTTAGAAGTGTTTTTTTTAAAATTAATCTTTGATTTTATTATTAAAAGTATTGTGTACTAATTGCTTAATATATATTAAAGAATATTTTTCACAATCATAAATGCATCGTTAGTTAGAAATAATTGACGGTAGAAATGACAGAAAAATAAAAATTTGAGATCCCGCATTAAATCTATGGAAAATTTTATTTTGATTTTGAAATAATAATGAAGTTCTTTACTAAATTAAGTTCTGAGTCAACAAAAAGTAGCTACATTTATAGTGACATATCTGCTGAAGTCACTAGAATTCAAGATACAAGAACATTCAAGAACTTCTCAAACTCATTAAAATCACCAGCCTTTTCCGTTAAATAATTACAAGAAGTATACAGTGGAAGAAGAAAGTAAAAGTTGGCCAAAATGCGATAATTAAAATTAAGAACCGAGAAAGAGCGAATTCATTAGAAACAAAGAAATCTTATACATTCCCAGAAGAGATTTCCGCCGGCAGTTGCTGGTCATTATGTATTATGTGACGAACTAAGAAGGCTAGAATTCTTTTTAGAGAAAATAAAAGACCGTCTAGAAAAGCTCTTCTCTAGGCAAGGATAATTAATGTTCTGTCTTGCAGAAATTAAGAAATGTAAACTAAAATAAAAGTAGAGTTGTAAGTCCATTCCTAATCAAGAACACTACATATAAATGATAATAAGAAAATAGTACTACTTTATATTTATTGTACACTTTTATAAGTAAAATTAATTACTTAACATTCATTATTGATACAACAATTAAAAAGAAATTTCTAGAGGAAAATTCAATTAACGAATCTGTGTTTAATGGCTATTAAAATTCAGATATTAATATTAAAATTCTTTGTACAAAATGCAAAAAGAATTCAAAAAATTAAAAATCAGTTTAATCAAAATTTTTAATAAAAATTTTATACCGAATTTTCCACACACTTTAAAAATCATATTATTTTTCATTGTTCTTTATGTATTTTAAATTTTAGTTTAAAAATATTTTAAAAATACTAATAAGGAAAAGATTTTTTAAAATTTTCTTTATTTAAGATTTAAAAATTTTCACAACGTATTAATTAATTTTACAAAAGACAATGTGAGATATAACTTTAGGAAGTGTGAAACCTGAAATTAAATACAAATAAAATATTCCTAAAATCAAGTAAAATAATTAATGATAAAATAATTAATAAAATTGAAACTTAAAAAACGTATGACTGTGTTGAGAAAATATTACGTGTACATTAAGAAAATATTGCGTATATTTAACTAAATGCTTGTTGAACAGTTTTAAGTAATTATTTTCATAAACTTTAGAAAATATTTAAAAGTATTTACATTTCATAATGAAAATATATATGATTTTGTACTCGGTTAATTTATTATGTTATAGTAAATTTATCTTTAAATTATTTAAAACATTTTCTATAAAAACATTAATAATACGAAAATTAAAGAAATGAAAGAATAATTAATTAACATAAAAATAATACATAAGTGTAATAAAAAATAAATAGAAATAAGATTCTTATACACTGCTGGCTACCCAAACCGCAACACCATAAAAGACAAAAGATATCACAACAAAATTTATTTTATTTTTTATTAGATAACATGTTGACCAAGCATCAAATGATTAAATTTATAATTTAATCATTTGATACTTGGTTAACATACTATTCTGAGAAGTGTGGTTCCTGCAGAAATCAGTTGCCAGAGTGGCCACTATTGTTGGAAATCACGCTGTCACACGCCTCGGCATTGATTCAAAGAGACTTTGGATGTGTATTTGAGATACAGCAAGTCAAGCAGCTTTCACTTTTTGCCCAAGTTAATCTGGTGTGGTAGCTGGGCATAAAATCTGAGACAATCATTGAGAAATCACGGACAACATATTTTCTATTGGCGAAAGATCTGGAGAGTAAGCCGGCTAGGGAAATAATTCAATCTGGCGATTGATGAATAATTCTTGAATAATGCTTGCCACGTATGGTCACCCATTATCCTGTTGAAATAATGCTTTGGGTAAACTTTGAAGGTAAGGAAGGAGTACTAGCTCCAACACCTGGGAGATGTAGCACTGTCTGCTTAAAGTACCTGCAATAGGTACTAGAGGAATGCGAGAGAGATGTGGAGTATCACCCCATACCATAATACCCGGTGTAAGACCAGTGTGGTGGTGCATAACTTAGCTGTTCAGCATCTTCTCTCCACCGTGTCTCCTGTTTCCAATGCAGCCATCGTGGTGTTGCAGAAAGAAACGTGTCTTGTCAGCAAAGACAATTTCATTCCATTCTGCTGTCCACATGCTTTTTTCACCTCACCATTGGTCTGTGTTTCGCTTCAAGGGTAGACGAAGCAATGGACGTCTTTCGGACAGACCACTCTGATATTAAATGTCGAAGAATGATGCGTTACTGATTGAATGTGCTGCACTATGGTTCATGATGTGGCTTAGTGATTCGTCACTGTCTTGCGTACAATTTGCCTGTCATCACGTGAAATGGTGCACTGAGGAGTTTGTGATCGAATACGTCAGTCCGTCGTACCCTCCTGCATCCAACGATCACATATCCGCATTACAGTTGTTTGGTTTCGTCCAACACGACTGTAACTCACAATCTCGGTAGGTCACTAGCCTTCCTCTGTCGAACTCGGATACTTGATCAAAAAATCACTGTTTTATAACAGGCATAATTTATTGGGTTTTTTTTTGAAAAAACCACAGGAGAAACACAATTATCAAACTTGAAATCGTCGAAATCTCCAAACCTTAAATAGCGCTTTGAAGTGATGCAATTGGCGACAAACGCGAATGGCTTGCGTCTGCTCTGAAACTCTATTCATTTGCATATCTCACCTTCGTTAATGCGTATTGTAAATTTCATGTTACTTGCATGCTTTCTTCAGAATGTTGCGTTTACGATGGAGAGCAGTGTATTTTAATAATAATATAATAACTGTTGTTGCTGAGATATTATTAGATATTAGCTATTAAATGTTAAACTTAATAACTATTGTTGCTGAGATCGTAGTCAGTTTTTTTATATATTACTTATTTTAAATATAGAGAGCTCATATATACATATTCATTTTAAATTAAATTTTATGTATTTTAAACTATTTAAAAAGATTTAAGAAAATATTTTACACCAAGTTATTTGTCTCTTTTGTTATTGTCATAATATAAAAAAAATCTACTTTAACCAATAAACCATATAGATTATGTAATTTCACGGAATGATTGAGTAAGGCGGAAGGTTTCAGGCAGATTGAGTAAATTATATGCATATTCTAAAATTATGGTTTTTGTAGGAATGCTAAAAAATCAACTTTTCGCAGAAAGTTTATATTTATCTATAACTATTTATTTGTAGTCAGTTCTCTCCAAATGTCTACTCTATAATGTACAAATGGAAATGATATATTTTTAACAGAGTAAAAAATAACTCTAGAATTAAAATATAAATAATATTTAGCATAGTTTCATTTAAAATTTTTGGAATATACAAGTATTTAATTAATTTCAATAATTGTAGTTATAAGGATGTTTGAATTACTATTAATTAAAATATCTGATAATAATTTAACTTTTAAAGTCCCTTAAGATACGGGTTTCTATATATTTTTCTTTTAAATTTAAAAAATATTTATAAAAGTGCTATAACCTTAATGAAAATATTTTTCGTAAGAATTGTGACCTTTCTGTGAAAAGTCTTTTAAAAACTTTACAAATTTGGTATTCTTAGAATTTAAGATTGCATCTTTTTCGTTTGTAACATAAATTACACACATAAATACAGCTAAAAAAATTAGGATTATTATGTTGTATTTTACACTCCTTTAAGTAACTTGAGCATTAATTTATTGTAACGCATTTAGATTTTCAAATTCTTTAAATTCTAATTTTTTGCTATCTCGTGGAATTTTTATAACTAAGTCAATTATAACTCATCAGATGAAAATCATTGTTCATAATTATAACTTTGTCTAGGAAGCTAGACAATTATTTTCATGCCAAAATAATAAGGAGTCATTTTACTCCAAGAAATACGAATAAAGGTACTGCAAATATATTTATTTAGATACAAATGACTGAAATCACTCGAATTCAAGATAGACTTTTAATAGTCATTAAGATCATTAGAACCATCCCCTGTAGCAGAATGAAATATGACATAGCAGTGAAAAGAATCTTATTAAAATAATGTATGGAGAAGATAGAAATGAGAAAATAATTTCTTTATTTATTAATTCGGAATCTTAGCTGTCTCTAATTCTCCAAAGCGAATGTTCATTAAGATGTTTTATTAAGGTGTTGATCATTTTTGTGTGCAGACTATATAACGAAATACGAGGGTAATATCTTTGGAAGAAAATAATTAGTTCCGTCTAATGGAAAAATCAGAGAGTATAAATTAAAGAATTTCAATAGAAATTTTGTAAAATATGGTATTTAACAAATAGAGTGTAAAAAAAGAATACTTCACTGCATTTGTTGAAGAATATAGAAATTATTAAGGAAAATGGAATTTGAAAAAGAATATAGAAAGAATCTTTATAATTTATATTTAATGAAACACCTGGTAAGTGTAATGTTTACTTAGGGAAATATTTGTTTTGTACAAAAGCTTGTTCAGAAATAAATGAAGTATTTATAAATTTTAAAGTTATTAGTATATTTTGATGTTATAATTATATAATTATTAATATATGCTAACAGTCTGGGGAGAATGACAACGTTTTCATCACAGCCTTTATATGGATTATATGATGTGAACACAATTGATATTTTGCAGTACCATTTTGAAATTTATTACTAAATATATATAACTTTTTCCGTATTATGAAGTATAAAAAAAGTTTATTTATGAATTAAATTGTGTAAATCATTATCAATTACTTCAATTAAAGAGAGAAATTGAAGTATAGTACTTCGATAAATTAAAATTAAAAGGATTTTGGGGAAACTTATTTTTCCAAATGTTTTTCGAAACTGTATTTCCTAAAGTTTTCCAAGTGCATTATAATTTCATTTGTAATCTCTCTCACTCTATATTTATATTTTAACATAGAGTTTATAGCACAGTCAATCGTTTTTTAATTTTATCTAAAAAAGTAGATATAAACGTTATTAATTTATAAAGTTTTGAAGCAAAGGAAGTATTTCTTATAAAATTTTTAATATTTTGAAGCAAGTGTTTTGCTTTTCATTTTTATTTTTATATAATATATAAAGAAAAATGTCGTTAGTGCATAACTTTAAGAAGTTGATGGATTTCCTGTTAAATATACATGTATTAATCCTGTTAAACATACATACATACATACATGCATACATACATATATATATATATATATATACATACATACCTACACTCACTCATATATATGCAATGACTAACTTAATTTATGTACATAAGAATTATAATAATATAAACGTTTTAATGTTTAACAATTTATGAAAACTATTTAATGACTAAGAATATTTGTTATGTTCTGTATACAAGTGATACATGTGACAATGTATACAAGTGAAATATTCTAATTTGGGAATTGATTGTTCTTATTAATTTATATGCATTCTGGTAATTTTCTACTGAGATTTAAAAACTTCATTTAAATTACTAATATAATTTAAAAACTTCATTTAAATAACTTGTCAACACGACACAATTAATTTTTAAAAATTTTTAAAATCAGTTTACTTTTTAAGAATTCACATAACTTCAGAACTCGTTGATTACGATGTTCGATCCATTATAATTGTTTTTGACTAGATCCATCTTTGAAATATTCGAAATAGCTTACATACCTTCTTTTCACATGATTGATGACGTATTTTTTGTAACGAGCCCAGGTTACAGTTAGTAGACAAACGCTTATAAAAAGTGAGATGGAGATACTTAAAATATCATTAGCTGTTTGGGAATATCGGGATTTTCATGAATATTTCTATTGGAATATCGATTTCTCTCAAATTACCTGGTAGTTTGAAACACGGCATGTCTATTGGTTGTTTAGATAACACAGAGTTAATTCATTGGCTTTTAGTCAATAAAAAATAATGATAAGTTAATGATTTGTTGCCAATCATATTCTTACAAATCAAAAAAATATTTTTTAATATTTCATCAAAACTTATTGCCTTTAATTTTGTTCTTAGCTTAAAAATCTTATTTTATTTAGTAAGAAAAGAGCATACAATTGTTTTGTTTGATGTATGAAGCAAAATATTAATAAAAACAATAATACATATTTTATATAGATTATAATAAATAAATGTGTAAAATAAATAAAATAATATTCGGAAGAATGAAGCTCATTGCATTGAATAGCCCACAAAGATAGAAAAAGATTAATTATGTCAACGAAAGTATTTTCTTTCTTGTTGTTGTCATGAGTGACCATTTGCTGCTTAACAGAATTGGCAAACTACAAGCTTTTGTTTCGCTTTTAACACAGAAATTGTAACTTAATGCCATTTTTAAAACATCGAGGTTGCTACTTTGTAAGTAATAAGTTAAGTCCAATATTTCTGTCTAATTAAAACTGATGTATAAAGATTATAGTGAAAGAATCAAATGTGAAATAAATATTTTGGTACTCAGAATATATACATGTATATATTTGTAAAAATACGTGATAAAACACACACACACACACACACACACACACACACACACACACACACACACACACACACACACACACACACACACATAGTAAAACTATATATTCAACAAGACGTTTAAAAAATTAAAAATGTAAAATGAATATAAAATAAATGTTTTAATTTAATAATGGGCATTTTTTTTATTTATAATTAGTAAAATGTGCACAATTTTTATCTTTTCATTTATTAAATATATTCTATTTAGAATATTAGAAAATTGATTAAAAAAGGATACCATATTAAATAAAATAACTATCAAATTCCATAAAATGTCTAGATATTAATGTGCAAGGTTGATGTAGCCTCTCAATATCTTTATGGATGATTAATTTTCAATTTTAATAAATTTAAATGTAAAATATTATATTGTTTTATAAAAATATTTTATTGTGTGTTGTGTGTGCTTTGTAGATTAATTTATATAAATTAATCTACAAAGCACATTCAACATAATATTTTTATAAATGATTTTTTTGCATTTATTTCTTATTACATATCAATCAGAATGACGAAAACTTCAGGTCAATCTACGACACAGAAATCAAATACCTAATATACGACAGCGATAATGGAAAGATTTTAAAGTTAAATATGTTTATTGCTTTAATAGTAATGTAAATATATAAAAATAAGTTAAGACTTTTGTATTTTAAATTCTTATTATTAGAAATTTTTATTTGATTTGTACATTATAAGCAAGTAAAATTTTAAAACGTGAAAAATGATATTATTACTTAAATAATGGATAATAACGAAGTATTTATTATACACATCATCAATTTTTAAGAAGATATTATTAGGTAGCAATAAAAATAAATTTTGTTTGATAAATTTGGCAATGTGATATGTGTATTTCTTAAGCAGTATTGAAAACAATTGGTGATGAAATAGGATATAATTGAGAAAAATGTTTTTTTGCCTTTGATTTTTAAGCTACTTTGTTCTGTTATGTTTGTTTCATTTCAGAATTTTTACATATAAATCTGTGCATTTTAAGTTTGAAATCAGTAATTTTTAAATATGATTCCGATTTTTCCGCATTCCTTAAATATCATGGTTTTCTATTTTCCTTAAAATTAAAAATATTACTTGCAGGAGTGTAATTATTTCGGTAAATTTTGTAAGAAAATTTAATTTTAGTAACCTTGTGAATATCATTAATAAGTGTAAAATGGTTATGATTGAAGTGTTGCTGTTCAGACTTCTGTAGAATTCTATTTACCTATCTATGGCATTTTCATGAAATTTGGTATAGTTCAAATTTTGATCACCAGAGGGAATTATTGTGCTTAAAGAAAGACAAAATATCTAAGATAATCATAAAAATGCATTTAAATGCAGAATATGCTCATTGGTTGCTCAATAGACATAAATTATGTGTTGAAGCGTATTGTATCTTATTCAATAGTGGCACGAAGAAATGAACATTACAGGTACTTATGAAAGCTTATGTCAATGTGTCAATCTCAATGTACTAACGTGTCAATGTGAAATTCAAAAGAGATTTCCATATGTGCATTGCAGTTAACGGTGGGAAGTCTTAAATAAAGGTACATTGTAAATAATTGTTTTATTCTTTCTTTGATCGTTTGTCGCCTTCCCTGAGTAGGGAATCACGAAAAGATAAATGCGCGTTTTAACCCTTCTATTCTCCAGATCCATTTCAACGAGGAGTCTTTTAGTACAAAATCGATATCGCTCAGTAACATTGTAATTCACTTTTCTTCCCTGTCTCGTGCCATTTTTGACATACAAAATCTATCTCCGTAACTGTCCAAAAGTGGTGCTGTGAGTTGTTTTATTCGGTGGCACATATCCGAGCTACTATATCTAGATATCACGTTTATAAAAGAAGTAGTAGCTGTTCTGAAATTAAGAGAGACACAAGGGTATATAGTGGTCATCCTATACATATGTTTTTAATATATTTATATATGTTTATATTATTTTTATTAATGATATAAATTGCTCAAAAGAGGAACTAAGTAAATGATTCTCACGAATATCATTAAGGAAAAAGTTTTTCAAGACATCATTAAAACATCCTTAATGAAATATCAATAATATAAAGTACCATTAATAAATATTTATTATAAAGATCATTAATAAAAATTTTTATACTTGAAAACAGTTGAATATTATTTTGTATAGAGCAGATTTGAATATAAATAAATGTATTATTCTTAATTACCAACTTAATAATGACAAATTCAAATAATTTGGGAATTTAGTAAATAGGAATGTTCAACAAAAGGAATGGATGAAAATTTTAATTTTTCTCTTTAATTTTCTTGAATTTTAATAGTCTTATAGTTGGAAAAATATTTAAAAGTTGAATATATATATAAAAATTCATTATTATTTCAAACAATTGAAGTTTCTAACTAACAAATTTGGAAAGAGGGGGGTCAGTGTTGTTTTATAAATTTGAAACTTTCAGATCTTATTCCCTTTATTAAAATTTTAAAGAATTATTCGTTAATTTGATTGTGAAAAATACTTTAACAAAACTTTTATTTTTCTAATTAATACAATATATTCATTTAATTAATTTTATAATTTAAATTTTATTGAAGTAAGGAATAATGAATGGAGTAATAACATTGAACAATTCTTCACATTATAATTCTAATGTTATAATTTAATTGATGATCTTTTAAATTTACAGAAATATAGATTAATATATTAGTCTTATAATTCTTTTAATCAAACAGTAATTTTTAGTAAACTTTAAGAGTTAAAACAAAATTCTTATGAATTCCACATAAAAATAGATATAGCTATTAATATATCGAAGCTTCTTAGGGTAAGATTCTATTTACTTAAAATTAAGCTTTTCTCCATAATTAATCACGTGAACTAAATTATATTGGAAATATTTTCCTGGTACATATTTAAGCAGAACATTTTTTGTGAGCACTAACTTATGCTTTATTATTTATTCAAGGGCTTCTCTAATTTTCTTTGTGTTACATAAAAATTAATTCTCAATTTTCACATTGTTGTAATATTACGGAATAAGGAATGAAAAATCCAGAATATGATATTAAGTTTTTTAAAAATTTAATTGAAAGAAAAAATAAGATTTTATCATTTTTGAAATAATTTTGCAGAAAATTTCTAAGAAATAAATCTGATATTAGAATAAGCTCTTACTTAAAAATTACAGATAACATTTAAAAATTATTATTTAATTAGTTTTTTTATCATTTATTTTATGTACTAAATGCAACTAGTATGAAGACATTAGTAAAATAAAGCAAAACATTTTAAATAGATGCTTAAGAAGACGAATATTTGTCAATATTTGTCTTCTTAAGCAAATTGATAAGTGTTTGATTACGTAATCAATTATCCAAATTATAGTTTTCTCATGTGAACATACCTATTAAATGCTAACTACTGAAACATATGAGTATTGTATGAATATTGTAAATCCAGAATATTAGATTTATAGATTATTATTTTTTTAATGAAAAATGAATGTGAATAAATTTTGCTGAGTATAAAGAATATTTGTATATATTCTTTTCATATTTACATGTTTTGATATTGAGTTTTTAACTTACAATTATAATTAAAATACCTTGCTCTAAACTTTGAGGTTGATGTTTGTTGATGTTTGAAGAACACCAAATGTTCTTCAAACATTTGAAAAAACTCTTAATTAAATCTAAATGTAAGAGCATATACATGAAAACCATAAATAAATGAAAACATATTGTTGTCTAATGGGTAAACGTACGCTAGAGGATTTTATAGAGTTTAAAAATTATAATTTTATACAAAGTTATTCGTATAGTTTTCTAAACTGAATCTATTGACAGCTGTGTGAGTCATTATAGATTAAATAGAAATATCATGAAGAAAATCAATGCAAAATTTCCTAATTTGGATTTCGAAGAATGTATTACTTCTCTTTTAATTGATAAGTCTCAATATAAATGTGCTTTTCCAATAAATGATAAGTATATTATATTCTGATCGAACATAAAGACGAAACAATAGGATTTTGAAATTCTTTAGAAACAATAAATTCCTTAACTCCAAAATTCAATATAAGCAGTTTAACAGCTATTCAGTTTAGGATTATACATTTTACTTATAATGGTAATTGAATACTTGTATATGCTTAATGACGCAATAAAATTTTTGAATGTGTATGCTTCAAAATTTAAGCAAATCGTTTTAAGGCCATTTAAGTGGAATAAATTTTCCGGCATTCAAAGGGTCTTTTAACCGTTTCGAAGTATAAAAGCTCGTTTATTTTACATTTCAATACTATAACAATATCTTTAGATAGCGAATGATCCATAAATATTTTAAGACTGTCAATATAAGAGATATTTTGCATAGTGTAGGACATTTTACATTCATTGTGCAATAATATACAGACACACACACACACACACACACACACACACACACACACACACACACACACACAGGTTGGTCTAAGCCGGAAAACGAGGACTATGTGAATACACCGGCAACCGAGGACCCAAATTATGTACTAAACTTACAGGAATATTTTTACGAAATTTATTATTATGGTTTAAAATATGATTTTAATAATCGTGCGATATAAATTATTTAATTATTTTTATTTTTTCAAATATGTGTTTTCGCAAGGTAAGCGAGGACCTCATATACACACCGGCAACCGAGGTCCTCTCATACACACCGGCAACCGAGGTCATCATATACACACTGGCAACCGAGGACCTCTCATACACACCTGCAACCGAGGACTGCTTATACTCATTTACATGCGTGAATTTCATATATATATATATATATATATATATATATATATATATATATATATATATATACCAGGAAACAAGGATCTCATATACACACTAGCTAACGAGGAAATTAAATATATGCTTCTGAATATGAATGCTATATAGAAATATATATTTTACGTAGTGTTTTAAATATGTTTATTTTACTGCATTAACATGAGCGTATATAACTCTTAAAATATTTTTAATTTATGAAACACACTTCTCATTAAGTAAACGTTATAATCTTTCAAATAAAAAATAATATATTACTACACATAATGCCAAAGTAAATATTTATCTGTCGTGTATAAAAGATGTGGATACGATATGATTGAATTTAATATTTTCTACATTCAAAAATATTTTCAAGCAAAATTTTGATGAAAGTGCCCGTTAAAAATATAGTGTAGAAAAGTGATTGATTATACACAAAAAAAAATTTGGAAGATAATGTTTCCACTCCTAACTTGTGTTTTGTAGCAATATAAAAAAAATTAAATATCGTATTTTTTTTCTTTTAAATATATTAAAAAATTTTATCCTTAAATTTGTATTTAAATAAACAAATATTTATTTAAATATTTAGTTTCAATATGTTTGATTCAATTAACTAGCATTTTTTGGAAAAAAAAATAGATTAAATCAGATATTTGTAATTACTTTCTCCTGAAAATGAATTGATTTCTAAAGTTAGATTTTAAAAATCTTGGTATCTAATGATATAAAAAAAATAGATGAGCTAAAATAAATGCAGAAAAAATTAAAATATGATGAATGAAAATAGTAAGACAATAATATATATATATATATATAAAGACAACTTGAGGAGCAATAATCAAAGACAAAAAAAGAGGCAAGAGAACTATATAATTCAATACACATAAGACAATAACAACAAAAAACTATGCAATATAAGTAGGGGAAAGGCATTGGTACCACGTCTTAATCAGGAGGGTGATTGTAAATTATGCTAATGAACAAACTTTTCTGATATGCACGAAGGACAAATGTCAAAAAATCCTCATGCCGAAAAGTGTTTGTATTAAATGAAACGTTTATAAAATAAATAGATTCACTAATCAATGGAATAAAAATGTAAGCAAAGCAATACATTGAAAAAATATATAGGTGTGTTAGCAAATCAAACCCCATCCATTAAATTCAGAAAAATAAGGTTGCAAATTGTAATTTGAAAAATTATTAGTTAAATTTAAAAAAGTTAAAATGGGTCGTAAATTAAGATGGTATAATAAAAGAGAAAGGTGTTTTCGGGATTCTTGTAGGAACTTCAATGCTTTGGTGGCCCATCTGTTGTTATATGAAATACGCATTACTTCAATCTTTCATGCAATTCCCTACTTCCTACATATTTTAAAGTAAAATTAGCAGGAAAATTATTAGATTTAAGTTCATTAATTAATCTTTTAATTTGGTTTCTGGTGAATTTAAGATTATTTGCAAATATTGTATATTCGTTTTGATTCATTAAATACTACATTTGAGGTAAATTTTTAAAGAAATGTTAGAATTCCAGAAGATGAGTTTATAATCTTTAAAATCGAAAAATAACTGGTTTTATCAAAAATATCTATATAAATAGTATTTCCAATATTAATGAATAAATCTAAAAATTTAGTGTTATTGTTACAAACATTGGTTTTAATTAGCGAAAGCTCTTTTGGATAAATTGAATTTGAAATATCACTAAAATTTGCATCATTAAAATAACAAAGTCATCTGGATATTTAAACGTAAAAGAATGTCGAAAAATAAAACTTGTAAAAAATCCAAAATAATGAAAAAATAAATTTGTAAGAATACTCGAAAAATCTGAAACCTTTTTTCCATTCTTAGCCGCAATTTTGAATAAAAATATTTTCATTGTTATAATATAGTTATTATATATATATATATATATATATATATATATATATATATATAT
>JAPDSC010018902.1:403347-433601 GCA_026290005.1 Latrodectus geometricus
ATATATATATATATATATATATATATATATATATATATAAACCCGGACTTGTTCTTAAATTCACGAATTCTATTTAGTGAATGAATTTTACAATTTTATTTTAATATTAATATATTATAAATATGACAATGTAATGTTTAAATTTACGATATATTTAAGGAATTTTTATGTTAAAATAGCATTTATTTGAATTTCTTCATATTACCAAAAAATAACGATAAGGAAAGACAAAATTTCAAACTATAGATAATCCCAAAGAATTTGGAAATTTTTAATTTTTGAAGTGAATTTTTGCATTTGAAGTATGTCATGTTTTTAAAATTTTTGTGTGGATTAAATAATGATTTTAATACTATATAATTGCCGCCTACCCTGTATAGTGGTCATCGTACCTGATTACGGATGGGGAGAACCTAAGTTCCAATCCATGCTCCGGCATGGTTGTACTTTCTCTCTTTGTCACCTGTCTTTGTCTTTCATTGTATGAATGGTTGCCTACCCTACAAACAGATACTTATGCCATGTGTGTACTGAGGAAGTCGGACTCCACACCAAATTAAGTTTAGTCGGAAAAGTGGAGCAGCACACCATATATTACCAGCCTAGCTCGCACACGAGAACAACAACATTACAATATGATCCATGTGTTACAGAATTATAATTCGCAAATAAAGGCATATATCTATGACTATGTGGTTCGCTATCTATAAAAGATGTTTTAGGAAAATAATAACGGGCATTAATTATTATATTAAAGTTATGTATTATTATTTTTTAGAGGAATTTAATAAACTGTGATGCGTTTTATGTATACTGCATCTTACCAAACATATTCAGATATCCAGTAGTAGACTAAGATAATTTCAAGGAATATATTAATATGGTTTTGTTCTTTTTTTTTATCAATGTTTGTTCTGCACACGTTTGTAGACTTTCGATCAGTTTTTGATAGTTGTTCATTAAAATATTTTCAGGCGTTCACCATTGCAGAAGTGAAGAAAATTCATTTATTTGGTTATGTAATATTCATTCCAATTAATCCTGAAAGTGCTTTATAGAATTTAGATTTGAGTTCTGATAGGAAAAAACATGATTACACAAGTTTTGATGGATGAATGTAATAATTATCCTGTGAAAATGATATTGAATTTTTCTCAAATACTAGTTTGAATAATTACATGGTTCAGAATAGCATCAAACATTTCATAATTCACATTTTCAACTTCAGAAACAAAGAAATCCAGGTCAAATCATGAAAAACACTCCAACACTAAGACGCAACCAAAGACAAACTTCGCTGTTGGCAAATATAATAACTTAAGAAGCTCTCTCCAGGCATTTACCAAAACCAGATGCAAACATTGAACTGATAGATTATAAAGTGTGATTCATAAATTTAATAATTTTCCATACATATTGAGTTGGATGATAGTGAGACACCGATACACTGTTGTAAACGCCGACTGCATCACCATGGAATACATGTTTCTTTTCATCTTCGAGTAACAGTTCTGCTAAGTTTGATGTCTGAGGTAATTCGGAATTTCCTAAGCAATTTTAACTAATAAAGATTTTGAATTCATTTAGCTATATTTTTCAGTTTTATAACTGCTGTCACTTATTTTTTTGGTCTAGTGTCATTTCATATTTCAAACATTTTTTTAAAATTTACATCACAAAAGTGTATTTTTACTTTTGTAGAATTCTAGAAACTTCAAAAACTAATTTCCCACAAAGAAGGCGTATTTTCATATAGTCCCATTAAAAGTCCAGTCACAAAATTCCTTTAACTTGATGATTGTGACATAAATGACTAAATATGACCTGATGAACCACTTTTAACATTTCTATAGCTTTCGTTATAGTATCAAATTACTCACCTGCTAGGTATACTTCTTTAGAGTAGTGGTCTTCAGATAGAATGATTAATATCTAAATATTTTTTAGCAAAATCATAAATGATTATTCAACTGTTTAAACTCACAAGATTCACAAATATCTTAAAACTATTTAATCATGTTGATATTAACTTTTGGAAGCTTTGATGTAAAACATTTTTCTTATTGGATTGATTTCCTTATTTGAAATCAAGAAATAATGTTTTAAAATACTGTATGCATATAAGATAATATTATATACCATAGATTCAATAAAATGATCTTAAATAAGTCCTTAAGTAGTCATGTTTATATTTGAGTTTTATAAATTAAATTCACATTATTTATCTTCATATATAAAGCTTTTAAAGTTATAAAAAAGTGTTTTCTTTTATTTATCTAACTATACTCAAATTCATTTAAACTCGTACAAAATATGTTTTGCTATATTTTTTATTGGCTGCATATTATTAAATGGAAAGAGTTTCAATTATAGTTTTTAATGTTAAAAACAATAAATTTTCATTTAGTTTAGATTTTATTATTTAGAAATAATATATTAAAAAGTAAAGTTTTTTTTGTAATAAATTCAATGAAATTAGTAGCGAATGTCTTATTATAACTAATAGAGGAACATTATAAAACAAAAATTTAATGATCTAAATTCAGCTATAGTTTATCTCTAAAAATTAACTTTAAAACTTTACATTTATGAGCATTATTATATGGCATTATTGTGACTTTAATATAAGTGACGCATTATTGTCACTTATATTAAAGTGATTTCAATTTAGTATACCAAGTATATATATAGTATAGAAAGGGAAATACATTTTACCTGTATATTCCTTTGAACGTGAAATAGCATTTCGAAAACCCATATTTATTTATTTGTTAAAAATGAATTTACTTAATATTTTATTTTAATATAACAAAAGTACTCTAAAATACTTTCTGAAGTGGTTTCTGCTAAAACTAAGTGCAACACACCTTTGGATTACAATTAAATGTTTTGAAATTTTGAATATTAATGATGAGGAAAAGTTAATTGTACCATTAAAAACAGGAGAAACGAATATACTGTATTATGTTACCAATGAGGAATTGCTCAGTATACTATATGAAGCTCACACCAGGATAGGCCATGGAGAAAGAACACGTATGCGCTTAAGGAGTTGCAAAATAAATACAAAAATATTACATATGAAGTTGTATTTAAATCTAGCAAACGGTGTCAAATGAAACATAGTACACCTAAGAAAGTTATCGTTATGAAACCAAAGATCAGTTCTGAGTTAAACTCAAGATGTCAAGTTGATCTGATAGATCTGCAGTCAAACTCAGATGGTGAAAATAAGTTCATAATGATGTATCAAGATCATTTAACTATGTTTGTCCAGCTACGACCTTTGAAAACTAACAAGACTGAAGAAGAAGCGTATCACGTTCTTCCTATATTTTTAACATATGGTGTTCCAGCAATATTGCAATCAGATAATGGTAGAGAATTCAGTAATCTAGTCATATCCAAAATATGCGCTATGTGGAAAGATGTTAAGATAGTTCATGGAAAGCCTCGCCACAGTCAAACACGAGGCTCAGTTGAAAGGGCCAATCAGGATATATAGAATATGATAACTGCATGGATGAACGATAACAATACAAATGAATGGTCAGAAGGTTTACCCTTTGTTCAATTCGCCAAGAACACTACATACCACGAAGGAATGAGCCAAAGTCCTTATGAAGCCGTGTTTGGTTTTAAAGCGAAAAGAGGCAGAGCATCTTCTTTTTTGCCTAGTGAATGTTGGAAGTATCACAACTGAGGAACAACTTGAATAAATAGCTAATACTTTTGAAACCGAAGAACAGCTTGAAGAAACTAGTAATTTGAAAAAAAATTGAGTGGTGGTCAAACCGAAAACCAAATTGCAAAGAAAAATATTGAAGAAGATTTGCAATCTACCACGTCTTCACATCAAGTTCTGAAGGAAAATTACGAATTATTTTTTATAAAAAGAGCAACCGCGAAAGAGAATCTTCTGCTGCAAGCAACAAAAGTGTTGCGAACCTCACAAAATCATATTCCTCCGGCTCAAATTGATGATGCTGTACGAATATTAGTCCCTGATGTTGACCGTGGTCGTACAAATAATCAAAATGTGTTAGCGATTGTTGTTGGAATAGAAGACTCCGACTTCCATAAACTTGCGAATGAAAATGGTACCCTCAAGCAGCTGTACACATGTAATCAGTTCGAAATTTATAAAGAAAAGCTCCTTTCCATAGATAAGATTTCTTTTCAAAACATTTCGCTGAGAGAAGCAGCTGCAGCTAATTTAAGAAGCAGTGGGCAAGGCGATACACGCTGTCATTGCAAAAGGAAGTGTTCTACAAATAAATGCAACTGTAAAAGCAAGGGCCTCTTGTGCAGTTCAAAGTGCCATAATAGTTTAAGTTGTTGCAATAAATAAGATTTGATTCACATAATTTAGTAAGTTTTTTATTACTATTATTTTATTTTCTCATTTAGAGCGTACTGTATAATTGAGTAAATTTTTTACTTCTATAATTTTCCTTTCTCATTTTGAAAGTACTGTGTGTTTTAAGTTCTTAGAGTTATTCCTCTCAGAAAGAGAGGTGAAAAATTTATAGCGACTGAATTACGACGGAAAAAATATAAATCTCGGACATGTTCAACATTCACCATCAGTGCATGGTGAATGTCGACATTCACCGGTGAAAGTTTGAAATAAAAGTATTTAGCAAATATTTCGGACATACACCAAGCGACTATGTGAATGTTGACATTCACCGGTGAATGTCGACATTCTCCGGATTTTGGTGTTTCACCGTAACATATATATAAAATCTGTTATTTATTTTATTGCAATTTTATTTAACTTAGAAAAAGTTGCAAAATATATATTTCAGCTTTAAAATAAATTTATGCAGAATATTGCAACACAATAACAATCACGTGATAATTTATAGAAGAGTTATAAAATAAGTGATTTAAATAAAATAAAAAGACTTACTTAAAATAAAAACAGTCACGTTTAATCTTAAGAAATTATTATAGTAAGAAATTAGGTGTTAATGCTGTGTTAGGAAAATTTTTAAGGTACCATTTTTTTCAAGAATTTAAGCTTTTAAAATTTCGTGTTTCTTTCTCTTATGGTATTCTTTGCCAATTGATGTGAAATATTAAAATTTTTAATTACATATTTGACGAAAAAGAAGCAAATCAAAGCAACTATGAAATAAATTTTTAGTATAATTATGTTTTGCAATGAATGTATATGTTTCAAAAATACATTTTAATTTTCATTAGAGAAATAAGAGATTACTTTGAATGTAATAAAAATATAGTTGCATTTAAATCTAATAAAATATAAATATTTTTATAAAAGCAAAATGTGTGACAATAATTTATAATACATAAATATGTAAAAATATATGCAAAATGCATAAATTCCATACATAGAAAATCCATAAAAATCACATAAATGAATAAAACTTTTATTAAGTGAATGACAAATATCACAATATGTACACTACCTAAAACGATTTTGTTAAAAGTTTTGTAAGTAATAAAATTAAAATAATATATCTATTATTTAGGCATAAAACGTGCTAAAAGACTTTATGAGAAATTCTTTGTGAAATTATACCAGACCACGCATAAAAATATATAAAAGATGAAATTACAACTTCAATGATGCATGTAGTTCTTCACGGTCTCATACATAACAAAAAAAGTATTTATACTTGTTTAGAAAAATAGTATCATTTGAAATTGTGATAACAATGTGAAACTTCCTAATTCCTGATTAGCAATTTAGCAAGACATAAATATTGATTTAGGAAAATTGAGTTTGTTTATTAGTGGTGCAATATATTGTGCTGTATAAAGTCTGGGAAATCAATTTCAAGAAACAAGATTTACTTCAAGAAATAAGATTTATTCTTGTTTTAGCACAGCAGATTTTCTGTTTGATGATATAATCAATTGTTAATAAAGGTGAACATAAAATATATTGATAGAATAATTGATTTGGGAAATTAAGTTTTAAAAATAGAATATATAGACCTTTTGTAAAGGAATATATAGACCTTTGTTGTAAAATTGTCTATTTGCCTTTTGTTAAACTTTCAAAATGCTGTACATTTGAAATCAATCACTCATATATTTTATTGAAAATTTAAATAGTGTATTTATATCTGACGTTTTTACTGTATAAAAAATTACATAAAAAGGAGCACTATGTTTGTATTAATTTTAAGTTACTTTTATTTATAAGTTAAAAACATTAAATAGTATGAAGAGCATCGTAAAAAAATATATTTAAAAATAATCTTTTTAAATTTAGAAACATATTTTAAAATTTTAACCAGTGAAAGTATGAAGGAAAATTTTAAAAATATTTCAATCTTAATTTAGATGACGTATTTTTTCATAAAATATACTAAATATGTGTTGTGAAAGAATGTCAATAGTAATTTCGATATGTATTTAGTATAAATATAAAAATGACCATAGCGGTTTAGTTTAAAATGTTGTTAATTTAAATGACATAAAGTTTCTGATTGTAAAAACAATCAATATTTCAACACAGTCCAATCATAAGGAACAGTATTACATATGGATTTCATTTATGAACCCTTTCCTTTGTGCACTTGATTAATGATGCATTCACTGTCAAAAGGCAAAATTTCCCCAAGGGGCATCGTGAAGCTCTCAGCAATCTTCAAGGGAATTGGAAGCTCCCCACCCTATATTTGCCAATGGATCGCTTATTACATGCCATTAAACTTAACGAGAACGCTAATGATGTTGGCATTCATCAGATAATGCATGGGATAAAGCATTTTCTATTTGACTGACGAAACAGCGGATTCAACAGAACAAAAGAAAGACATCGGGATATGATTTTTCATATGTTTTGGTTACATAATACAATGAATTGAAAGACGATCGTATTTGTACAAGAAACATTTGTATTTGGCAGATTATTTATCTGAAAATAAAATGAACAAAAGAAAGAAAAATAATTTTTATTTGGTATAAATTTGGACATAGATATTTTTATAATTTTAAAAAACGCTTACTTGAAAAAGTATAATGTACTAATATCAACGTTTAAAAATTTTCAGTGACTAATTTAAAGCTAAATGATAAAATGATTAAAAACAATGGTACTTCAAATGAGCACTATTTTCTTTCTTATAAGTATTGAATAAAAATAGAAATTTTTTTGCAATATTATTGAATAAACATATATATTTAACAAAAATGCAAATCCATTTTATCTCTTGATATATTTATGAAAAGTGTTTCACACAAACATTCTTAGTAAGAGCGTTTTAAAAATCAAATATTCTAAAAATTACTGTACAAAATCTATGATATCATGTAAAGGATGTTGTGAAAGTTCTAAAATAAACAAGCTGCCCCAGTGCTTAATTTTAAAGTGAATAAGAAAGTTTTTAAACTAATTTTTCAAGCAAACTTTTTTCTTTTATAATATTATTTAGTATCATTGTTTTATAGAGTATTCTTATTTGTTTTACAGTATCTTAGTTTGATCATTTTTTAAGATAAATAATAGTTTTATAAATAACTTTCATTATTAATTTTTGGAATATCAGATAATAATTGTCATTCTTAGGAGATATAAAAAAACTATGCATTTTTAATTATTAAATACTTTAAGACTTTTTTCTATATAATTCTTTGGTTATATATTAGAGGGAAATGATGAGAGTTTCAAAACCAAATCATTTTTATTTGACAAAATTTATGAAACTGCATTTTTTAATGATTCAAAATTAGTATATCTCTAAAATTAGAAGTGCTATGTAATTATGTTGCATATACTGTTAAACGTTTTCTCAAACAGTTATAGAAAAAATTAATTTATTGATGAGTTACAAGAGAAAGATATTTTCGTTACTCAATTAGTATGTTCCGTTAATCTGCGCTTTAGGTCCCCTACTCTGCCAACTTGGCGATAAATGCACCAAGCGTGGTAAACCGGACGTTTTTATACCCAATGAGCTCTTTATGGCAACCTCCGTAGGAAATAATTTGCGTTTTTTCGCGCATGCTCATTAATTGGTTTTTTTCTTTTAGCATTTTCATTGGTCGTTAAATAGTTCCAGTTTGAAAAATCGGTCATTTTCATTGGTTGCTGATTAGTTAAAAATCGTATTCCCTTATCGCAAAGGCAACAGCGTTTTTGAAAACCTGCCAAGTATGGGACCTACAGCACACTTTCGCCAAGTTGGCAGAGTAGGGGACCTAAAGCGCATTTTCACCATATGTTCACTTTTTCATTTAGAAAGAACTAATAAAAAAAATACCCATTTCAACACAAGTTTATAAAGTGTTTCAATGAAAATATGATTTATTGAAAAAATTACAATTGCAATTTTTGAAAAATTAGGAACTGCTTATGAAAATTAATTTTCAAGATTAAAACAAAAATTTGCATAAGAAAAGAACTAATTTTGATTTTGATTTATTGATATTTAGTGAAATAATTTACACTTGGACCCAACATTTCAACTGCTATATAGAAACGTATTTTATGCATCAATAGATCATTAGCCATCGTATCGTTGATTTAAATTTTGTAATAACTTGTTTCTTATACTTACCTGCTTTGTAATTCAATTTTTATGGAAAATGCGTGAGAAAAAGAACCAAGAAGCTTATTAATATTTTGTAAACACATACAAACTACGTATTATTGGATTAAAAATATTAATTCACAAAAGATAATGCAAAACAAATGAATTATCTAGTTTTTTTCTGGGTTTGTATTCATTGTGACAAAAAAATATGTTGAAATAGAAAAATAATATTCCTAGTCAATCGAAACTATACTTTCGCAAATTCAAATATGCTGATCCAAATTACATAATATTTTGTTGGCAGCATACGGAAGTTAATTACTTAAAGAAATGTAACATTCATTAATGGAATATTTATTTATATATTATATAAAGTAAAAAATTTATTCAATTAGAATTTTTCTCCTGTTGATTTTATGAACAAAACTGCAGTATAAAGTGAACAAGAATTAAAAACTTTACTTAACTAGGAAAATTAAAGAAGAATCATATAACTGCAACTGTTTTGATTTAGATATGGGGAAATTAAGTTGATCATACTGTACAAGTGCTTAAAATATCACCATAGTAGACCAAAGTTTTGACATACTTATGTGAAAGATTCCATATTATACATTAGATTCCTTCTTGGTTTTTATTTACAGTATTAAAATGCACACGGTATTAAATAATGTATTTATATAAAATTAGCCATAAAAAAACTGCTGCGTTTTAAGTTATGAAAGTATGCTAAATGTCTTAATGCAAAATAATTATAAATTATAAGAGATTGATAAAGATCCATATCATTTTATAGTTTATTTATCATTTTATTTTTTGCCAGTAAAAAATATAAAAATTATTTAAAACAAAAGTAATATTTACTTAGAGTCTTCAGATAATGTATTTCATATAAATCTTTCTAAAAGTGTTTTGTGTTTAGATCAACTTTAAATAAAACAAAATAACTATTGCAGTTGTAATAAAAAACCAAACAAAAGAGATTTCAAAATATATAAAAATTATTGAATCCATCACATGAACATGTCATCAAAGGAATACATTTAATGAAAAGAATATGTTCATTAAGAAGTATGTTCCTTAAATAAAAATTAAACAATATAAAATACGCTTATAATTAATGTATGCTTTATTGTTTAGCTTATAATTCTTTTAAATTTGTTTTCATCACATTATTTACAGGAACGTTTTATGAAAATTTCATTTCCTTTAAAATATTTTAAAAACCTTAAATGGTGAAATATATAAATATACCAGTTAATATAAAAAATGTAAATTGAAAATATCCCTCTTTTCTAAGAATAAAAATTCTTTTTAAACAAAGAATCTCTCTCTTTTTACTAATTTATAATTTGAGCTATATTTACTTTAATGAGGGAATATTCGACTAATATTCGAGACACATCCAAAATGATGTCATTAAATATTCCTTAAATCCTGAAAAATTAATTATTATTTCAAATTTTAAAGAATGATTGAAAACTAAAAGAATAAAATGAATATGAAAAATATAAGTCCTTAATTAAAACCTTTTGTAAGAATTTTCAAGAATAATTCAGGAACTTATAATATAAACATAAAAAATTTGAACTTAATGGAAGTATAATTATAAATAACCGTCATCTAGTAATTAAATATTGATTTTTAAGAAAAATATTCTTATACAGAGCATTTTTATTGCTTATTCTGAAAATTCTGATTTCAAGTTCATCCAAAAATTTCAGCGAACGTAGATATTAATTATCAACACATTTCTTAGAATCATCTTAAAAAGATGCTTTCCATATTACAAAATAGATTCTAATGATAAAATTGTGATACATAAAAATGATTATGATAATGCATAATGTTAATAAATTATTTTGGGTTTGATAGCTTAAAATATAAAGCTAAAGTTAAAATATATATGCTTTTTTAACTAAAGGGATTAAGCTTTGTCTGAAAATAAATTAATTTTGTAAATAACTTAAATATAATTTATTTATGAGTTGTTTTTTAGTTCAAATCTTTAGTAGAAATACTTATTAACTCTTGAAATTTTGCATATTTTGAGTATTTGTCCAGATTCTAGTGAGTAACTTACAATAATTCCTTGATTTAAAAATTTAAATTATACTCGTTTTTTTTGAAAAAATGTTTTGTCTATAAGTTTCTACGTTATTTATTTCATTCTTATTTAATTCATTAAGTATACATGTTTTATAGCAGCTGAGACTAAATCTAAAAATTGACAAATCATTAGAAAATAATTAATATAAAATAGAATTAATTTTCCTATATATAGCTGGCCACAATAAAGGCAACAGTAAGAAAGCGTAGAGATATCACATCAAAATTAAATTGGTATATAACACATTACACCAATACCAAATGATTGAAAATATAGCTTCTTGGAAAGTATGGATGAGGGTGAAACTAGTAGTTAGAGTTGCTCCCATTGTTGGAAATTATCTCTGTCACACGCCTCAGAATTAGATCAAGAAGCTTTCAATGTATCTTTGAAATACAGCAGTCTATGTGGCTTCCATACATTAGAAAAATCAATCTAGTGTAGAAACGGGTATTATATTCTAGGTCAGTTGTTGTGCATGCATGGATTATTCATTTTCGATTGTAACAGATAAGGAGAGCAAGTAGGCCAAAGAGGCAATTCAATCAAATAGGTAAAGAAAAATATTTAAGCATTACGCGTCAAGTGTGTTCGTTCATTATCCCACTGATGGTATTGGTGATCCAAGAGCACCAGTACCTCAATATGTAACATTAGTTATTCGGTATACAAGAAATGCTTATTAGAGTTATGTGGGAAGGACATCGAATGCCCATCAAACCTTGATAATAGGAGCAGGACTAATATGACGGTGCATTGAGCTCTAGATTAGCAGTCTGCCACCACTATATCTTCAGACTTAAATCTGACTATCATGGTATTGCAGGATCTTGTTCCTTTCCATTGTCCATGCCTGTCCTTTATCTCACCATTGGAGGCACAAGTGTCAGTTGCTTTGAGATAAGGGTAAGCTAGGCAATGGATACTTTAGGGAATTCCGCACAAGTGAAAACCCCCCAAATTCCCGAAATGAAAACGACACAAGTAAGAGTGCGGGAGGACTCCGAAAAATGTAAAATACAATGAATCTGTTGTGCTTTGATAAATGATGCAGTTGACAATCCACTACTGACATGTGCATAATATGCCTGTTATCACAAACATCAGTGTTACGAAGTGAATGCGATCAGTCTCATTGGTCCTTCTTACATTCTGAGATTTCACATCTTTATCAAGTTATTTTATTTCGTAGAACACAGTCACCGATTTCTCTGAGGGATTACACTTAATCCATTATGGCTACTATTCTTTTTTACTCGAAATTAGGAACCTCCTCGGAGGATGCTCGATGAATTCGAAGTAGAGTTGAAATACTTATTCAAACAATAAACATATTTACCTAACTTCAAATTAACAATACCTTCTCCTTTAATATAAAGTTTTAGGCAGTATTACATTCACCTGCGATGTGCATATGTGCTAAGACGACATTGAATATAGATGATAACTAATTTATTTGGTATTAAATCATAAAAAATCAATGTTTAGTAGAATTATGCGTAAAATATTCAGCATAGTTTCTTAATGGATTCTGCAGAATATGAGGGAAAAAAAACTTATACAATTAATTTTGCCTTAAACTGAAATGCCTTGATCCTGTTTACAAATTTAATTGAAACAGTTTTGTTCTATCATATGTGGGTGCCCCGTTAAAAACTTAAATGTCTTCATGTAAGTGACGCAATATTTTCAGAACAATTTTACCAAATATCAACTTACAATGATTTACTGTAAAATAGCTTCGATGTATATGTTATATAATATATATTCATATTTGTAAAAATTACAACATTATGAAGTAATCACCAAAAGTACAATAATTTCCGGAAGAATAGATGAAATGTTTTTGTGCACATTAAGAATTAATGGTATTATTCTATGGTTTATAAATAGGAAAATCATTTAAAAATGAGGGAAGAATATGGTTTACGGTTTACAATACCATGATACAAAAGTACTGAAATTATATACCATCGTAAGATATTTTGGATCATGAAAGCATATGTGATAGTTTGACAGATTTGAATGATTAAGATTTAATTTAATTCAAGATTTTTGCCATGTTTTTAAATCGAACAGTAAAGAGTCCGATTTTAAAGGTTTCGTATGCTGTACAATAATTTTGTTAGGAAAAGTAAAGTTTAAAATTTTCTTTTTTCATTTAAATTAAATGTCGTGTTTGCGATATTCTTTACATATCATATTTATGGCAGCCTCATATGACTTATTTTAAAAAATAAATGTATATTTGTGAACAAATGTTTGATACTACCTATTTTTCAGTTATGTTCATATTTTATTTATTTTTCTTAAGTAAATTTATGACAATGAAATTCATATTAATACCATTTAAATTTAATTTTCATTGATGCTTAAAACCATGAATTCTTTCTTCGGAAATTGAGAGTTTACTTTTCCTCCGGTTACTGAGGTAAATGAAGTTCAATATATGTTTTGCATGTATTGGTGCAATTAAATAATGAAATTTTCTAACCCGAAAAGCATTATTATGTTTCCCGAAATCATTATTTGAATAGCCATCATGCTCTGCATTTAGAGCGACATTGCAAGGAATCAAATGAATTTTGAACGCTTGTTAGGGGGAAAGCATTTCATATTACATGTATTCATACTTAAAGTTCAACAGTGAAAGCTGTAAGTTGAGGATCAACTGCAAGACGATAGCCAGCAAAATAGCACGCATAATCATTAAGTGACACATTGGAAGAATCAGCAGATCGCGGTAAAAGTTGTTTTAGTTTTGAAAACACGTTTTCAACACTTCTTACAACATCTGAACGGCTATTGTTTTGTTGGAAGATAGTTCAAGGAATGATTTGAAAGAACAGAATAATTACGGGCTCAAACCCTACACTGATGTACCAATTTCTGTTAAGATTATCCATTTTTCATTATAGATGATATCATTCAAGATATATAAGAGCAATTTAGATTATAATGGTACTCGGTAATACACCTAGAACTTAACGTTTAACGGCATGAGTTTATTAAGAAATCGGCATCATTCTGCCGACAAGTCCATCAAGAGATCTGTATAATAATTTAAGATGAGATCAGTCAGAAAAAGCCATTTATTGGCAATGCTTTATTTTCAACTGACCAATGCAGCTACTGATGTATATGATTTTGTGCTAGAGGAATATCATATTAAGGTATTCCTCATTACAGCCTACGGGGCTGCAGGTACCAATAATTAATGAAACAGTTTATGATACCGATGCAGCTATTAACCAACAAGCTGCTAACTATCTGGATGAGTTGTCTATCAGATCATGTGTTATTTATTGCGGATTGACATCAAATTAAGCATTCATTTCCCAGATTTCTAAACTTTTCGGTGCTCACCGATTCTAAACACTTTTCATCGTGTCATTGTTCAATTGCAAGCAAACTGCTATAGCAAAGAATTCCTATTTTATAAAGGGCGTTGATTCTCCGTAATCAAACTCAATAAATTATTGAAAAATAAAATTTTGTAGAGGTATAAAAATTTTTTTTCTTTTGAAGACGTATAAAAAATGAATTACACCTCGTATAAAATTTTCCACCAGCATAAACTTATAAGGAATTTTCAAAATACTGCTACAGACCTCAATTTATATACTTTCAACAAGAACTCAAAGATTCCGAGTATAGATTACTCTACAAATAGGTTTTATGTGAAAATTTATAATCATTTGCATAACGCGCAATAATGAGTAGAAAATTTCAGCTGCATCTTATCTTTGATCTTTAGGGTTACATTTTCGCAAACAGGAGTTTAATTTCATTTATGAGAAGTCAGTGATAAATATCTTGTTGTAATTTAATTTAGTTATTTCATAGAGTTAAAATGAGACTTTAAAAATTCTTTATATTTTTATGTCATTGTGTTAAAAGGATACATAATATGCTTTTAATATTATTAGTTACTTACGAAAAGAAAAAACAAAATAATATGTGTTTTAAAAATAATGTAATAAAAGCTTGTTAATGAAATTGGATTTTAAGAATACAAACATATATATATATATATATATATATATATATATATATATATATATACTATATATATATGCACATATATATATATTAATTAAAAAGTTATTGCATATTTGTAATTTTAATTACATTATAAGAGAAAAGATGAAAAGAATACAAATTAATGGAGTTTAATAATTTGTATCGATTTAATTTAAGAACGATACAAGAAATTTGTGTCACACTTTAGCTAGTATTATTTTATAAATTTAGCTCCCTTTAGATTTTATTATCAATTGTGCGTGTGTTTCTCCCTTTCTTCTGTATTAAAAATTTTGAAAAATTAAAGGAAAAATCACATTATAAGAAATGATGAAAAGGGGTATATGATGAAGAAAATAAAAATACTACTTAAATTACAAGTTATTTTACTAACATCATTTAACAGCCAATTTTAATGTGATTTCAGTAATAATTTTCAATTTTTAAGGGCATTTCCATGATTAAATAAATTTGTGTGATAAAAATTATCATTTATACACATTACAAATATTCAGTGTTGTAGGAAGAAAAATATAAAACCTTTATAACAATTAATATAGTATGGCATTTTAACTATTTTTGTTCAAAGAGGCAATGCTTTTAAAATAAAAACGAAATACTTGCAAATTGAAACAATTATTTTTCTAGACTTTTATATACTACATGCTAATGAAATTGTGTTTGCATTCGATATTTCTTCTTTATTTTATGGGACTCAAATTTGTTACAAAAATAAAAAATGTAACTAAAATAACTCCAAAATCAGTATCGAACCGGTAAATAAAATTTTTTAAGCTAAATCATAATCAAGTTTATGGTAATTAAAAATTTAGTTATTATTAATTTATGAAAACAAATAAAGTAATTTATATTGGTTTTCAAAAATAAATTAATTCCCCTTAAGATTGTGTGAGCGTACTGGTCATATGAGACATGAATTTATACATGTTACATATTTCAGCTATTATTTGTAACACATAATGATTGAAACAAATGTTTATAGCTAATATTTAATAATCTTATTTACATTATATCCTATATATGAATTTAAATATATTAAACTACTTATTTTAGACTCCTTATTTTTAAACTGTGTAGTAAATTTTTGTTTTTAAGTGTTTGAAATTACAGCAGATGACAGAATTTTATTCCGAAAGTTTATATCCCTGGAAGAATGCATCTTTTTTAATTTATACCCTTAAATTTTAGATTAATTCAAGCCAATTAAAAAAACTTGCAAAATAAGTTGAACAAATTATTAAACAAAGCAAAAGTTGTTAATGGAATTACATTATAAGTATTTATAAGCACAATGTTTGAATTACAATTTTATATTAATTCTATAGAATCCATAGTCACATTACTTTTTAATTTTACATCTTTATTTTTTTAAATATACGTAACTTCTACAATTAATGGGAATTTTTACCTAATTACTAGTTAAAATTAGAAACTATAACAAATTGTTTGATGACAGAATTTCATTCAAAATTTTAGATAGTTAACAGAACTCTTCTTTCTTAATTTTGCATCAATGATTTTTAGATTAATTCAAGCTAATTTAAAAAGAACAAATTGCAAACTACATTGAACCTGCAAATAAATGATTGAATCAAAAGTTTTTAACTGTGAATAACATTATAAATATTTATAAATACTATGTTAAAATTATTATTTTATTTTCATTTTATAGAACCGTTAGAGAAAAAGAAAACAACTAAAAATAACATTCATATTCTTATTTAATAATAATTTTTTTGAATTTTAATTATACATAAATCCTAAAACTAAATGGTAATGTTTTGCCTAATTTTCAGTAAAAATTAAAAATTTATTTAAATTTTTAGGAATTAAAAGTTTAAGTTATTTAATAAAAATGTCAGATTTGGCTGGTATTAAAATAGCTCATTTCTAAGTCCCTTAATGTAAATAATGAAATTAGTAAATAACAATTCATAAAAATTGAATACAGCTTCAAGAAACATTCAGCATTAATACGGAATATTTCAAACATAACCGGAGCAACAGCACTCATTTCACAAATTAAATTATTCTTATTATTTTACAGATTGTACGGAAGGATATACTGCTATTATTTGCATCCTTCTGAATATGAGTGTTAAATTCAGGGAATTAAGTTACTTTCAGTTGATTAGTTTAATGATAGTTATTAAGTTAATTGCTTTATATTACGTTGTGTTATCCATGTGGGGATATTCATTATGTGATGATATATGAATATAATGAGGGAAATTAGAAATAGTTTTACGATAATAAAATTTATGGTTCAAGATAACGTAAGCCAAGTGCTATCACTGGAGCCTCAAGGTTACATTTATAAGGATTATCACTTGTTTCATTCCATTCTATAACTTTTACAGCCAATTTATTAGATTAATCACTAATAATTGAAACGATAAATGCTGCAGATAATCAATAATTTTATTATATTAATTCCTTTTGTCTAATATGCATTTTCTCTCAAAATTATGCTTTCGGGAAAAATCTTTTCCTATATTACTCATCTGCTTTTATATAATGAGGTTAATGTTGAAGATGTTATGCGTAAATTATCATTAATTATAAGCACGAAAATAATTTTCATTTGGATTAAAGGGCTGTTATCTAATCTGTTTAAAACAATATTTTCTATTTTTGAAAGGATAATGCTTTAGATTCCTTAAATTTTCTAGTAGGACATCATGTTACTAATATAAAAGATGTATGTTCAAATTTCTAGACTTATCAAGGGTACCTTGTAATGACATATTCAAATGCTTCTTATTCTGCAAGATTGAAAACTATCTCTAAGTAATTTTTTATTACAGTCTGTAGAAAATTAAAAATTAAATTTTTCTCAATTGTTTATAAGGAAAAATGTTTATTTATTTCCAATTTTGTTTTTTGGGTATAAAATGTTAGCTAAATTTAAATTAAATCATCTCGATGTTTATCATGATTCATTATGAAATCTTCAGGTTTTGCTATTAAAGTTTTATTATAAGATTGAGAAAATAAATATACGAATCATTTGACAACGTCATTTTTAAATTTTGAGATCATTTCATGTATTTTTATAGCATGGAGGAATAAATTGTTTTTAAGGATTCAAGAAAATGTGTGTCATAGTTGGCTTTTGCAGAGGAAGAAGTGAATTTTATACTAAACATATTCGTAAGATGATGGTAAATATTTTAAATACATTCGCAAGTTCTTTGTTTAAATATTATTTAAAACACTTGAATGTGCTGTGAAGAGAAATAATTTTAAAATGGTAATCAATACAATCCTATTAACTAATTATATATAAATGAGACAAATCTGAAGCACATTAGAATACTAGTTTGTAAGATTAGATTTGGATCACGTGCTTAAATGACTGATCAGTTTAGATATTTTCATGAATTATTAAAAAAAAAAAAATCCCAAGAAATTAATAGGCGTGATAATTTTATTTCTCAGTTTTGAACAGCATTAAAAATCTAACCTATATTTAAATTATATTCTTAAACAAATAACATCTAATTAAAAGTATGAGAGTTTTACATTTTTTGTATATCTAGTACCGTTCTTACTTATTATTGTTCTTTATATTACATCCATAGGATGTTAAATGAGATATAAGATTGTTTTATTTTATATTTTATGCTTAGTAGTAGAAGTCATTTGATTCATTTCAAAAGAATATTACTATTCAACACTCATCATAATTAGAAATATCAGAAGTAATTGACCTAAAGATAATGATTGCTGTTTAATATATTTCTAATCTTGACAGACTATAAAACCGATTCATTTCATTCGTTTCCTACAGATTTCAATTTTTGTTAACAATTTAAAGCAATAAACGAATTAAAAAAAATTTCAAATATTATTAAATTTTTTAAATATAGAAACCACTAAATACAAGAATTATCAATAACTTAATTATGTTATTACTTAAATTATCAGAAATTCATGATCATTAACAATAGCTTGATTTATAATTCTCTCACTTTGTCATGCACATATTTATTTTCCTATTAACTTAAATCGACATTTTGCTAGGCATTACTTTATTTGGTGTGGTAAGAAATACACCTCTGAGTATAAAATATTGTTAAAATAAGAAGGCGATATGCTAATGTAAAAAATAAGATATGCTACATGATAATCAAGTTAGAAGATTTCAGCGATGTGCAGACGGTTAGCATTTGAACAAATTCATGTCTCATGCTGCAGTCGATACGATTTAAAGCCTGAATGCTTAATTTTTTAATAATCTTTTAGAATTGATGTAAATTAACTATGCAATTTTAACAGTTTTAATTCTTGTTTTTAATGGAAAATTCAAGAAAACACAAAATATACATGCAATCAGCAGAGAAACATAAATAGGGTTTGTTGCTAAAATCAAAATCAGAAAATGTTTTATTCATAATTTTTACGGTAATGTTTTTCCTGAAAAGTTTTGACATTTTGTGCAATATTGCATGCGATTTTGTATAAATCTTCTCTCAATTTTTCGAAGTGCTGTTTAAATTTTAATTTATAAAGAAAATGTTTAAAAATTATTTATAGCAAGTAATAGTCTTATAATAAAAATTATTTATAGCATTTAAGGAAAATCAGATCTTTGAATAAAATGCATGTGCCTTAAACAGACCAGAAATTTGATAATGATTTATTTTGCTTTCTAAAAATATTTGAAAACTTTATTTTTACTTAAAATTTAAATATTTTCATGCCCTCTTTCAAATAATGCCTAAGACTGTCAGTAATAAATTTTCAACAAGAAATTTGTTTCTTGTTGGAATGTATTTCTTCTTCTAAGACAAATTTTTTTATGATGGTGGATGTATTTTTCCGGATTCATTTTTGTGATTTGTAGTAGAAAATTTTCTATTAAATACTTGAAATATATTTTAATGATAATTATTGGGTCATATGATTCTGAGATTCCTTTAAACATTAATTTATAAGTAAACTTAACATACTAACTTTAAAAATATGAGAATAAGATGAAAACTATTAGAATTAATAAATTTCTTGATTTTGATATAATAAACAAATAAAAGAATCCTATATTCAGGTTTTTTTTTTAAAATAATTGATTAAAAAATTTCAATAAAGTGCTGTTAGCTGAAAGAAAGCTTATTTGTATATTTTTTTATAAATTACAAAAAGAAACCCCATATGCAACATATTAAATTCTATACATTCATATACATTAAATTCTATACATATATACATTCCAAAATATTTCATTCATTCATCAAGCATGTTTTACTTCAAAAAATTAAATTGTATTAATATTATCGATAATATAAATTCAACAACAACCTCATTAATAGTAATTTTTTGCAAAACACTGGTTTTTCAATAAATTATGTGAGTCTGATTTTGATTCACACCTTCTCACCTGTTGTTATTCGGATTAACTTATTTATATCTAAAATCTCTTTCAATTATAAATGATTGTTTGAATTTGCCTTACAGTCAAAAATAATCATAGTGCAAGAAACCACACAAACTATATAATTACTAATTACATTAATAAATAAAAATTGCTAAAATTTACGAATTTCAAGAAAAATTACCTTTCACATATTAAGGTAATTGCAAATTCAAATTATTTTAGCATTAAATAGTTATAAAAAATACAGCTTGATGTACAAGAAATAATATAAAAATTATTGTTGAAAATAAAAATAAAAAATTGTAATGCAAATGATAAAATACAATTTGATGAAATATTTTGATTTAAAGTAAATTTGCAAATGTATTTTCTCCAGAGAGAGAAGAAGGAATATGCTTTTAACAAAAATCTCTCATTTAATTTTATTTCGATAAATTTTATTCCTACATTTTTCGTATATTATTTATCTATTAAAAGTTACATTTAATTTCTTGAAGTGAACAAAAAATTAAAAATTAATTATAATAAAAATACAATTATATCATCTCACAGGTACACCGTTTTAACGTGAATTCAAAATATGATTAAATTTACTGTCATAAGCATGAGTTGTTTATTTTCTGCTTGTTTAGATTATTATGAAAAAAAAATTAATGTTTATTAATGTTTAAATTAGAATTCTCTTTAATAGGGATATTAAAAGTTTTCATAAAATAAACTACAAACTTTACTTCAATTCCACTAAAGATAAATTAGTAAAAACGCATTTTAATTTTGAAAGTACAGATACAAAACTGTTCCCAGTGAATCAGTTTTAAAAAGTATCAACTTAAATGATGAAAATTTTGCACTATTTTCAATAAAAAAATCAATATTGCAATTCAATCCGATCACAAAGAGCTATGTTGACGTTATATGTATTTATTTACTACATAAACTCTTTCCTTTGTGTGTGTGACTGTAGATGTATTAACTCTCAAAAGGCTAAAATTCACAATGGGGCTTCGTGAAACGGTATGCAGTCGCGAAGATAATAGAAATACACCCACCTTATTGCCTCCAATGGATCACTTATTATGTGCCATTAAGCTTAACGAGAACATTAATGATGTTGGTATTCATCGGATACTGTTTTAAACAAAGCATTTTGTATTTGACTAACGAAACAGGGGAATATAGCACAAAAGAAAGATAACATTATACAATTTTTCAGATGTTTCAATTTAAACAATGCGATGAAGTGAGGAAACACCATATTTGTTCCTGAAACATTTGTATTTGACAATTTACGCGGAATTTCAATAAAGTTTAAGCCGAGCATATTTGGAAATATTTCATAAGTAATGGAGGCAATTGTTTGTACTGCATAAACAAGAAATAGGTAGAAATTTCTTATAAAAATAATTTTTTCGTAATAATATCTTTCAATTAATAATCTTATGACATAATTTTTGAAATAGTTTAAAAATATACTCTCTCTTTCTCTTTATGTTAAACTAAATAAACAATCTTCAAAATTTTTAAAACAGTTTAAAAAATTCAAAAAGAAATATACTATGTTATTGAAAGAAAAAATA
Organism: Latrodectus geometricus; assembly: GCA_026290005.1. Classification (NCBI taxonomy): domain Eukaryota; kingdom Metazoa; phylum Arthropoda; class Arachnida; order Araneae; family Theridiidae; genus Latrodectus; species Latrodectus geometricus. Next base: position 424,972 of record JAPDSC010018902.1, read on the forward strand.
TAGGAAAATAAATACAGAGGAAGAAAAAAATATAATTCTTCTTTATGAAATAATGCTGAAATAATTGTTATATGGTTATAATAATATGTCTTGATCATTTTTCAGGGAAAAAAAACACATGATAATTCATGTTATATATTAACAGGAAGCCACCCAACTTGTCTAGTGGTTAGCGTGCCTGACTATAGATGGTTGGGACCTGGGTTCGAATCCTGGCTTGGGCATGGATGTACTTTCTCTCTCTCTCTTTCTTGTGTTTGTCCTTTCTTTGTGTGTGAATGGTTGCCTACCCTATAAACGGGTGCCTATGGCATGTGTGTACTGAGGAAGTCAGACTCCACACCAAATATGGTTCAGTTGGGAAAGTGGAGCAGCGCACCCCATATTTGCCATGCTGGCACACGACAACAACAACATTAACAGGAATAAAATATACTTTAATTAATATAAGTTTTCAATAAAATTGTTTTAAAGTTTTCAATAAAATTGCTTTAAAGTATTGAATTATTCAATAAATGTTTTTCATTAAATTCAAAAATGCATTTTAATCTCTATATTAATAGCATCATTTCAAAAATATATTTAACTTTAGATATTCTGAAGTATTACACTTGGAAATTTAAAAGAGTTCCTTTCTACTTTTCTATAGTAAAGATATTATTAAGCACTTAACTGAGGAGAATTGTGTTTTAATTAATTAATTAATTGACTTATATTAAAATATTGATTAAATCATGATTTATGTAAATACTATAGAAATTGTAAAGGTTTTCGTTGGCCTGCAGATGGCAGAGAAGTTAGCGTTTCTGACCACTAAGCTGTTGACTCTGGGTTCAAATCTCGGTTCGTTCTTCTTAGATGATCGATGTATCTTAGATGAATGTGGTCTACCCTACTGGTCTTGGGGTGGAGTGACATGGGTAATGCTACTTTCCTCTGTGACTTAATTCACTGATGGCCCTCGAATAACAATAAATGAGGAACAATATCCAGCCTTGTGGTGGCAAAAGGTTAGTCACCCAGTTCCGGCCGTTTGAAAAAAACACTTTTATGGACAAATACATGGGATTACTAAATAAATAAATTGTTACAAATAATTTATAAAAAAATAAGTTGTAAAAGCTAATAAAATAACTTTGACTTATCATTAATTAAAATTTCTTACATTAAAAACAATTTTAAAGCATAGTGCTTTAATATTATAAAAATGTAACGTTAATAAATTTGAAATTTTATAATTATTCAAACAGAAATTTTGAAACTTACAGCATTAACATAATTTTTCCATCTTATGATATTCTAAGAATCCATAAGATGTAAATATAGGTTAATTTTATAAAACACTGTATTTTTAACTTAAAAACATTGTTTTATTAAGATACATATATACATACGTATATATATATATATATATATATATATATATATATATATATATATATAAAATATGATGGAAGGCCACTTATTTTTAAAGGACACTTATATTTTTAAGAGAAAATCCTAGCAGAGCTCCCAGAAAACTGGTAAGCCTCCTCGGAATCCGATGCAAAGAAGTTAGCTAGTGTCAACTGTTAACCGGTAAGCTGACGCATAACACAAAAATTTAGCAGTTTCCCAATCGGGTGTCTCTAGATTTAAATCTAACTCCTGTCATGTTGTTTGCAGAAGTGGGATTCGGAATTAAAGACCTTGTCTTTCAAAGCCCTTGCCCAAGTTTTTCGTTTATCGCATATTTTGCTGCTCGAATGATTATTATTTTGACTTACGAGTAAACCTTGAACACCTTGCTAAAATTCTACTCAGATAGAAAAGACATTGAATGGTCTGTTGTGCTATTGTTTGTAATGTGGATGCTCGGCACTGGTGCTATTATTAGTGCCATTGGTTCATAATTCTCTCCTGGATCTGGCAATTACAGATGATACCATGGTGTCATCCAACTCGATTATTGGTTTCTTCGAAGGATAATCTTAATCATAATTGGCTGCTAATGTTCTTCTTTTGAATTCAGAAACTTGTTCGAAAGATATTTAACGTCTTTTACGAGGCATAGTTAAATGCACTGAAGCTCGAAAAAAGAATTGGGCTACAAATCTCTCCTTCTTTTCCCTATATATAGTGCTTGAAAGTGGTACTACAGTCGTCTATGACGTGTGTATGTATTGCAACGTTCATAATTGGCATATTTCATTGTCGCAAATCATAACTAAAGTTGCATTGATTTCTTCTTTAAGGTGCTTCTTTAAAGGTGTTGTTTTTATGGTGGTAATCTGTGTTCCTTTTTATTTGCATGTTTAAGTAAACATTTTTTTCAAAAGAATAAGCAATGTCTTATAGTTATAGAAGATACATTTGAGCATTTCAAAAATTTATAAAAATATAACAAAATAAATTTAATTTTAGTATCAAATAAAAAGAAATAATAAATAATTTTTGTGTGTTTAATATTAACGAAATGCTAATTACTAGTATTTGATAAGTATTTTTTAAAGAATTTATAAGTTACCAAACAAATTTTCTCGCAACAAATTCATGATTTTTATATTTTAAAATGTAATTTACAAATTCAGTTAAGGAATGAATATTTGTTAATATAATGGTACTTTTTAGAAAATCATTAATTTAACAATGAAAGTTTAGTTTTGGGAAATATCCTTAGAATTTCACGAAAACAAATTATTCGTTGTTATAATTGTTATGTTCTTCATAAATCTGACAATAATTTCTCGAATAGAACTTGTAGTTCAATATTCGAACATTTATAAGCATCAAAATTAGAATTCTATCTACATAAACCTTTACATAACGCGGGCAAAAGTATTTTTAATTGGATTTTTTAGAATTTGTGTCAAATTTTGTTTACTTTGAATTTGATTACAAATAAAATGTAATTGTTTTTCAAATAAAATATTTCAATACCCTGATAAATAATTTTTAATATTAGGCTCTGAAATTGTAATTTTAAAAGAATTAAATTAATTTTCAGATATTCAAATGCTCTTTCAAAGTAAAGTATCGGAATAACGGTTCTTTATAGTTTCATACGAATTAAATAGAAGCATTTTCAGTTCTAAACTCTATTTTTGAAATGTGAGTGATTTAATCGGAAATTAAATTTCTGAAAACAGTGCATACACGAAGAAACTAGACGTATATACATTTTTTGTAGTGAATTAATAAGAGCTTTACGAATTTGCTTTTGATGTATGCTTTGTTGGCCATTGTTAATGTAATTTTGTCTGAAAAGATAGAGATAATTCTTGGTTTTCTAATTACAGAAATATTCAAAAAAGATAGAGAAAGAAATAGAAAAAATGCTTGAATACAATTGTGATATTTAATTATGTTTTACGAGATATCATGTACTGCTAATATTGAAATTAGAACCCCCATATTTTTTTCAAACAATATAGGATGCAATAATTTTATTCAAGCAGAAATTATCTCATTATTAATGAAGAATTATAGTACGTATATTATGGAGCAAGTCTAAATGCTTCTTAAATTGCTATTAAACTTATTATTGTATTATTCACGTGTGTTTTCATTTTAGAATTCATAAAATTACACCACCATTAGTATGAAACAGAACTATTCCTTAATATTAAACCTCATTTGTGATAATAACCTCATTTGTCATTTGTAAACAAAAGGCTCTTTTGCAGATAAAATTCAATGATGAGTTTTGTCAGCAAAAGAGCCTTTTGTTTTACAGTTAATCATACAAATAGATTCACAGTATTTCCACGTTAAGGAGATATATAACTAATCTAATTAAAAAACTTTCGAGAGTTTCAACACATCGCCAACATTTATCTGCTTGTTTCAACATTCTTTTATTGATAAAAGGTATTGTTTAGTATTTTGAGTCAACTGGGAATAACAGAAAAAAAATTTTAAAAGAATAAATTTCACAGTTAGGCAAATAATTGTATCGATGAAAACCCTGTGTAGAAAGATCCTTAGATGAATCCACACTGGAAAAGTAGTCTTGAGTTCATTTAATGCAATTTTAGATGAGGGTTCATCTATTTTAAAGCCATAAATGGGACTCTTGAATAGATCAAGATTTGAATCTTACCTCTTAAATGATGTGTGTCAAGATTCAGCACACAAAGTTATTTTTAAAAATTTTCATCTGAAGAAAATTTGGAGATAATATTATCTCAGAAACAGCAGAGAAATTGATTACTGTTGACACTGAAATCAATGTAAGGTAAGTGATTATATTAGATAGGATTTTAGGGTTCCATATCTTCTCTATTATTAATGATAGTAAAGCGGTATAAGAAGGAAATTTTCAAAACCTTTTTTAAATTTTCCTGAGATTTGTGGGAAGCCAACATGTTTTCATTAATGATAATGTTTTACTTTATTTAAAAATATCTCAAGATTTTAAGCATTCATCCTTTCGTAGAACTATCTTTAACTATTTCTGTCTTGAAAATAGAAATTTTATTGCCAACACGAATTTTTAAACTATTCTTAGAAAAAATATCTGTTTTTAGAAATATTTTCAGGTTGTTTCCACTACGAAAATTAGAGAAATTGATTATTACTATTAAAACTCTCTAAGCAATGAAGCTCTAAGCAAAAAAGACTATTTAGTTTAAATACCCAAAAATGGAATAAAAAAATGTTAGTGGAGAAGAAAGATTTTCATTTCGATCATATTTTGAAAAAAGAAATACACAACAATGCAAATTTGTTCGCAGAGCATTAGTTTCAATATTTATAGTAAATTATTATCCAAAATCGGAGCACCCAAAAATGAAATGAAAAAATGTTAGTGGAGAAGTAAAAGACTTTCATTTGGTTTGTTTTACTTCATGGTGATTATGGGAAGTATTTAAATAGTGGGAAATTGTTAGTTATGGAAAGTATTTACATATTGTAAGGTGTAAAAAATGGCGACTTTCAACCTCATTGATATAAAGTATTTATAGAATGCTCTAGAAACATTTCATGCCCATAAAAATTACACCGAATATTAACTATACATAATTAAAATTAGCTTTTTTGAAAGAACAAAAATTGCAGTCATAATCCTTGATTGCTATCTTAATCAATGATAAGATAGTTGATTGGCTACTTATATATCTATACTCTTATTTACATATGATTTGCATATTCCAGAGGTGGATTCTCATTTGCATATTAATGTACATTGAACTCTTATACAAATTATTTTGTTTCATTCTGGCATACAGCATGAAATATAAATATGTACTTAAATGCATATTAAACGTATATTTTTAAAAAAAATACCTTATTTTTTTGTATTTATAATTTTAATTTTGAACAACAGCTCATAAACTGTGTTGGATATTTTAAAACAATACCAAGTACTTAAAGCTCATTACCAGAGAATTTCTTCATTTCTTGGAAGTCAATAAAACTACTATAAGAAGAGTATTCTAAGCATAATTAGAGAACGAAGATAGTATTTAATGACATTATAAATTAAAAAAGAGATTGATTACATTAATATATACTTGTCAGATTCAAATTAATATTATTTTGCAATGATGTACATATTCCCAATATGACCTAAAATTCGTTTATTTTTATTGCATATTAAATTTTGTCTAGACAAGTGAATGAGAGAAAGAGAAAACTAATTCCTTCATAAGAAAAGGAGATCTAATCAGTCACGTAGATTATGTGGTTATTTGTAGTGTCGTAATGTTCAAGCTTATTCACTTCTGTCTATTTTCATTTGCTCTTATCGACTCTATTATTAATCCACCAAGTGTCTGTAATGTTCTTTCGCTTCTATTTAGTCTTGGTTTAGATTCTTGCCCTTCTACGTTGTCAGTAAGACTATCAACTCCAGTTTCATATCATCAGTTTTTTGAATTTCAATGGATGTTGTAAAAAAGTTCCATTTATTCCATCCCATATTTTTTGATTTCTCATCTCTCTATTAATTATTTTCCTCCACAATAATTTTCTTCTTCATCCGTTGATTTTTATTTGTCAGAAATGAACGGCTCATTTCTTACATTGGAATATACTTCAACCGTATGTATTCGACCGACAGTAATTCTTAACTTCTGGGCATCCTGAGATAGGTTAAATCATTTCCTCTTAACAGTCGACTGGCTAGATAAGAATAAAAAAGACTAAACATTGCTCCTTTTTATTATAGTAAGACCACCCATTTTTCTCATGAGATAGACTCTCTTGAATGAAAAACTGCAATTATTCTTTATGTTTTTATCGCTTTATTTAAAAGTGTCTCAAGATTTTGAGATATTTATTTACTGCATTCACCCTTTCCTAGAGCTATCCTTTATTATTTCTGTCTCGGAAATGGAAATTTTACTGCCAACACGAATTTTTAAACTATTCTTAGAAAAAAGTACCTATTTTAGAAATATTTTTAGGATGTTCCCACTACGAAAGTTAGAGAAATTGTTTATTAAAATTAAAACTCTCTAGGCAACGAAGCTCTAAGCCAATAAAGACTATTTAGTTTAAACACCCAAAAATGGAATGAAAAAAATGTTAGTGGAGAAGTAAGACTTTCATTTCGGTCATATTTTGAAAAAAGAAATGCACAACAATGCAAATTTGTTCGCAGAACATTAGTTTCATTATTTATAGTAAATAATTATCCAAAATCGGAGCACTCAAAAATGAAATGAAAAAATGTTAGAGGAGAAGTAAGGGTTTCATTTTGGTCATATTTCGAAAAACAAATACACAACGATGCAAATTTGTTCGCAGAGCATTAGTCCCAATATTTATATTAAGCTATAATCCAAAATCAGAAGATGCTAGAATCATTGATATTTAAAAGTTACTGCAGAATATCATCCAAAGCCTATAGAGCAACTACTGGAACGCTTATGTAGAGTAAAACTCTTAGGGTAAACTGATATTTTTAAGAATTCCAGAGTATAGTAATGAGATTTATTTTTGAACTAATGTCCATACACGTTGAACTGGAAATGAGAATCAGAACATTAGAATGCTTGGAAGAGCCTGAAGGATAATATGGTTACTTAACACCTATCATTGTATCATGTCTACCTGAAAAGATATTAATAACATAAGAAAAAAGTAAAAACGGCCTTGATTCATTTGAAAACGGAAAATAGAGTTCGAAAAATTTAAAGAATTTTCTGAAATGGAAAAGAAGTACACACAGAGAAGAAATTCTACACACTCGTTGCAACGAGAAAATTTAAACGTTAAAAAGAAATAAGAATTTAAGATGAAAGTAGACTGAAATATCTTCCACAGTTACACAGAGCACAACGAGTTAAAGAAATTCAGGAAGGCAAAATTTTATTTATTTATTTTCCAATGAAGGGAATTTAAATTAAATGTTTTAAGGCTTGATACTTGTATCCTGAAGACAAGAAAAAGATTTGATTAAAAAGGGAGCCTATTTTTGTTATTTACTAACAGATAACACATAAAAATTGTAAATCTAAAAATAAATGCATTTGGTGTACTGGAAATTATTATATTCTTGTTCCCCAATGGAAATGTAAGGAAATAAAAATCAAAATTACTGAGACTAAATATACATTTAAAAATTTTAAATATTTTATTAATAAGCTTAGCCATATGAGACAGAGTAACTACAAAACTGAAACCTTGTGAGAAAGATAGGGTGATTGCAGATTCTGGTTCTGATCTTTTTTTCTCAGTTGATTAATAAAATAATTAAAAATCATTATTTGAAGCTCAAGTATAAGTGGAAATTTATTCCTGTTTTTTTTTTTTTTTTTTTTTTTTTTTTTTTTTAAAGAAAATGCATCTTTACCTCGTCAACAATCAAATGTATGAAATAAAAATAAGTATATATTTTTGTTTTTTCGGAAGGTAAAATTTGTGAATTTGTGCCGAGAATTATTAATATAGCAATTTTAGAACTGAAAGAAAAATTTATTAATACTAGATTTAAATTTTGGAGACCGAAATAGATGCTAGGAATTGATTTTTCAAGCAAGCGTTATATTGACTAGTATATATCAATGAAACTGAGTATTAGACTGATCCTAAATCAATAATAAAATTTGTTATACTTTAATTTGAAAGGAAAATTATTCATAAATTTAAAAATTCTGTTTAGTCTGTTATATAAGAATAATTTTTTAACATTTAATCTTGTGATTTATTTTTGCATTCAGCAAACTATAGCATTCAAGAATTGTGGAATGTTCATCCTATTGTAACCAGGAACCCATGTGAATGGTCCCTAATAACAATGTTCTTGGCCTTATTGTAAAACTTATAAGCTTACAATTTTTATTAATTTGCTTTACTTTAAAATTCATAACTCATTAACGTTTGTCTTATTTCAAGAATTCATAACTCAATAAAAGGAAGTTATTCTTATATTAAAAAAACTTAATTTTAGTTATTTAAGTTCAAAAGTCTCTTTTAAATTTTAATTACAAAGTTAATTTTTAATAAATGCGTTAAAAATATTATTAATCATTTTATTATTCATTGAAACTTTATATTAATAGTATGTGCAGTTTCAAGTTTGCACATATGCTAAATAGATTAAGGTGTAAAGCATATGCTTTACTTTACATATAAATATGCTGCAAAATCAAGAATAGAATTCACTATTAGTAATTAATGTGTTTATATATATATATATATAT